>JXCR01115697.1:132509-158073 GCA_002079205.1 Phalaenopsis hybrid cultivar | reverse complement strand
GCAAGTTTCTAGCACAAAAATAAAATAATAATAATAATAATAAACTTAGATGCCAGTTTTAGTAAAAGTAATAAAAAAACAGAAGTCAATAAGGTAAAAAAAAAAAAACTAAAAAGAATTTGCATTAAGTCAAATATTCTTAGAACACTAGAAAATCAATATCAGAAAACAAGGATAGTAATGCAAAAAAGGCATTCATAAACCTAAACCCTAAAACCTAAAACTATGTATGTATGTATGTTGTATATGTGTGTATGTATGTATTGTATATCGTATTGTATATATAAATACATATACATACAATACAATAAATATATACATACATACAATACATGCATATACATATACTCAGTATAATTTAAAAAAAAATTAAAAATAATTACTAACATAATGTGCAAATAATGAAAGCATGAAATGCACAAAAAAATATTGCTGAATGCCAGTCTAATAACAGGAGAAACTAATAGAGATCCTTCAAGAACTATTTAACCAGCTTAATATAAAATAGAATGCCATGAACAATAATTTAACTAACCAAGTGTAATGGTTTGTTGGAAAATGGACAAAAGATTTCTCATATGCTTTAGCAGCCATGGCCGCAGCTTGAAGTAGAGACTGATTTTGGTTTACTGCACCGGCATCAGAAGCCTGTGTGGTTCCTGCCGCTGCTGGCCCTACTAACATAAAAGTCAAAACTCATTTTCAGTGCAGCAATCGTTCAACCAGGAAGCAAAAAAGAGCATTATAATTAAAGCAAACATTAATCTATATTAGCAAACTAATTTCTATCCTTAGATCATAAAGACGAACAAGTCCATCAATATCTGATGTAGAATATAAACTTACCGCTAAAGTCAGAAATCACCCATGCTACATTATGCACAGAATAGGTTCAGATGGATTCAATCAACAATAAGATCAAGCCTATTTGATCACACAGCTTATGACCAGAAATGAAATTATGAATTAAAAAGAGCATCAATAACATTTTCCTTTTATGCCCAAAAAGTTGTAGATTATAAATGTGTCTAGAAGTTTCTCGAACAAAAGCAAAATGATGAGTTGCTAGTCATCAAAAACTTGGTGATTGGCAGTAGGATAATATTAACCTTTTGTATTAGAGGTAAAGTCATTCAGGTGGACATCCTACAAAAATAACCAAATCAATTCGCTGTACTTCTAAAACTAATTTATCAGGAGTTTCTGCATCCTGTTTGCATCTGCAATATTTTGCTTCCAATCACAGCAGAATTAAATATCACAGCCATGAAACAGTTCAAGGGAATTGAATGGCCAATGTAACATTTTTTAGAGGCCAATAAAAAACTGAATACTCCATGAAAATGGAATCGAGTTGGATATGCCAAGTTGCATATTTAATTTAAAATGTTTCAAAAAGATTAACTGAATGTCAGATGGTGGTTTATACTACATAAAATAAAAATAACCTATATGAAAAAAAAAAGCTAGGAATAAGTTTCAAGTTTGAAAAAAATGAAAGATGGCATGCTTTCTACTCGTACAGCAAAAAAAGTAAATGGAATTATGATTCAGTGTACAAGTAGAAAGATGCCAATTCCAATAGTCAATTCCAATGTTCCCATAAAATAATATTCCATTAATGATTAATTATTTCAACTTATTTCAGACATACCACATCACCAATGCATTAAAAGAAGTAATTTACTTTTTAAAAGTTAAAATTTTAATAATTTTGATGTGATATGAAGGATTTAGGTGGTATAAATGTTAAAAAACAAATTTATGTGTGAGATGTATTGTGGTATGAAGTATGTAAATGCCCGTTATCTATAATGTTTTGATCAAAATTTTGGTCTTAGAAATGCAAATACATTGGAATTGACTATTGAGTGGTGTGTATGATTGTGTATAAATCTTCATATAGGGAATTAGTTATTTATATGAGACTTTTTGTTTGATAAAACTTGTATAACCTCCAAAAAGTTTCTGTCTAGTATCGCATATGCATTAACGACCACGAGGCCATTAGAATAAGTTTTGAGGATAGTGAATGTAGAGAAGAAGCCAGCTATGAGTTTTATTTACAACACAATGAATGGGGCCAAGTAGTTAACATCACATAACCTAGGAGTAGAAGAGGAGACTTGTATAGAGATTTGAGAGATAGTTGATGAAAAATGGGAGTTTCAACTTGATATATTCATGCAGATAGACATTTCCTCAACCATCATGGATACTTCCTCAACACACAATTTCAATATGATGAAAAAGAATCCACAAAACCTGAGATCAAGTTAGGGCTATCATTGTAAGAATAGATTCATTGATGATCCAAATGAGAGAACAATTGCTCTATGTAGTTTGTTCCATTTAAGAAAGATTTCTTTTGGCTACATTAAGCTAAAGATACTATTACAAAACAATCTCCACGTAAAATTTTTAATATTTAATATGTTGATTGCAACAAGTATTGAGTATCTAAGCACTATTCTTTTATTTTTTAATTAAATTACTTTCTTTCAAATATAGATGAATGGTGGATTCAATTTGGTGATGGTACTCTAGAACTCCAACGTTTTGCTATTAATATATTAAGACTTACATGTTCATCATCTGGATATGATTGTAATTAGACTAAATATAATCAAGTTCATACAAAAAGGATAAACCATCTAACAACCTTAAGGATGAATTCTTCAATGTACATCATGTACAACAAGAAATTGAAAGATATAAGTTAAGAAAAAAAAAGTTTAAAAGGTGACGAAGATCCTCTTTATATGAAGCTATGTCATCATGATGATGGGTAGTTTGTGAATAAGGATAATGTGGTCATACCAGCTGAGTTACAACAAGAAGATCTAAATGTTGATTTATTTTATGGTGACAGGAACAAAAGTAGAGAATCCAACACAAAGCAGTAAGAGAAAACAAATATTTTTAAAAATTCAAATATTTGATATTTTCTTCAATGTTAATTTTCAGCGTTTTTATTATTTATAATGGAATATATAAAAGAAAGATGACCGAGGTTGAAGAAGAAAAAGAATGGGAGAACTTAGGCTCAATTTACGAAGAAATATGGGAGAAAACTAAACGTTATGCAGAGGATTCCAATAAAAACCCCTTGAGTGATGAGTGTTGAGGACTTGATTATTTTTTACTTATTTAAAACTATAGAAACTACTATGTTGAACAATAGGAGTGAAAAATCTTTTATAATAAACTTATCTTATGTTTTACTTATATATTTTGTGCAATTTATCATTTTTTATCATGTTATGATGTTAATATATTTTCATTTCATATATTTATAAATTATGATGCCATATATATATATATATATACCCCTTTTATTTGAATATACAATTTTCAAATTGTGAGACTCTCAAACCGCTCCAACGCTTATGGCTTACTTCACAAATGGAAAACGCCTCAATACCCAATTGCACAATTTTCAACATTGTTGTCGATTTATATTTATTGTGGCTAATCACAAAAACAATAAAAACATTGTTGGAACAAGCACGAATCACAACACATACAAAATACTTAATTGTATTTTAATGAAGGGCCTTAGGCAAGTAAATATCTTGATTTACACATACCAATAAACAAAGCTTAGGGCACGCCATTTATTGAATGAAGTACAAGTGAATTTTACAATAACCCTTTTGATAAAGTCTCTTAACATAATCCATTTTTAATCAATCTAATGATTCATGTCATCCAAAAATAAAAAATAATCAACAAGAGTCAATTACTTCAAACAAAAAATGAAGTGTCGTGATAATTTTTTACATTCACAATACAAAGATATCTAAGTTGATAAACACAAAAAACATGTTGGGCATTAGTTCAATTGATTTGATATTCCACTTCATTTAAAGAAGTGCTTGAAGCAATCTAATGAGTCGATGCATCCCAAAAATAAAAAAATAAAAATAGCATATCATCAATAGTCAATTATTTTGCTATTGCCGGTCCCAAGCCCTGATGTGAAAAAGTGGAGGGTTGTGTTAGGTAGTCGACAGCCAGCGTAAAACTTGTTGAAAAAAAAAATCATGACATGAATCCTTTTAATCATTGTGTAAGTGTTAGGGCGCCCCCTGAAGCGATGCGCTGTATAGCCTGAATACAGTGAAAAGTGTGCAAGGGCTGCTACACTGGCGCCCGGGTGTAGTGTTAAATAAGGGTTCTCACATTATGGGCGAATACGGGTAAAGAAGTTAGTCCATGAAACTAATATTATGATAGAATCTTGGAATATAGGTACTCTCAATGGTCAATTAATAGAATTAGTTGATATTATGATTCATAGGAAAATTAATATCTTATGTATTCAAGAAACTAAGTGGGTTGGAGAAAAGACTAAGGAGATTGATAATTTAAGTTTTAAACTTTGGTATTCCGGTAAGAGTCGCACTAGAAATGATGTAGGTGTAATTATGGATAAGAGTTTGAAAAATAATGTTGTAAAAATTAATAGAGTTGGAGATTAAATTATAGCCCTTAAGATTATCATTGATACTAAAGTTTTTATTATTATAAGTGTTTATGCTCCTCAAGTAGATTTAGATATAAAGTCTAAAATAAATTTTGGAATGACTTAGAAGACTTAATACAGATGATACCTCTTAAAGAAAGAATTTTATTGAAGAAGATTTAAATAGACATGTCGGTAGAGTGGTAGATGACTTCAGAAAAACTCATGATGGCTACGGTTTTGGAGTAATTAATGAAGAAGGTAGAACTATTTTAGATTTTGTTTTAGCGTATGATTTTGTTATTACTAATATTTTATTCAAGAAAAGAGATAAGCATCTTATTACTTATAAGAGTGAATCTAATAAAACACAAATTGATTATTTTCTTATGAGAAGAAGAGATCGTCGCGATTGTAAAGATTGTAAGGTCATTCCAAGTGAGAATTTAAGTGTCTAACATCGTTTATTAGTTCTAGATTTTAAGATTAAGAGTTGCAAAATAAAGAATATTAGGACTCATCATCGTAGATGTAGTTGCAAAATTAAGGCTTTGTTGTTGTTGTTGTTGTTATCAATAGTCAATTACTTTTAAAAGAATATGAGGCAACATGAAGATCTTTTACATTCACAATTTAGAGGTTTCTAAACAAAACAATAATAAATCATGACGACAAAGATCATGTTGAACATTAGTTCAATTAGTTTGATTCTCTGCTTCAATTAAGAAAGTGTTCGGAACAATCTAATGATTCATGCCAGCCAAAAAATGAATAAAAATAGCATGTCCATTGATCAATTAATTCAAAAAATGAGTCATGAAAATTTTTTACATTCATGATTCACAGATATTTGAATCGACAAACATTTAAGCACCTCCGTTGCTATCAATAAAATAGTCCAAATATCAAATCATTCTATTAAGATGCATGACTACACATCCATCTCTTTCTATATAATAAAGATAAACGATAGCAGTACTTCAAAATGAAGTCGCCTATCCTATACAAATAGGTAAGAGTTCTACAAGTATTTGAATTCAAAATAAAAAATCTACATATACAACTGTGCATAAATCAACTTACTTCTCAACACAGTGAGATCCTATTGTTACCCAATACAAATCAATAGCATCCCAAACATGGTTATATAGTATTATTCATGAAACCAGAGTGCCCCTTTCTCCATTTAACCTATTAAGACATTTTTCTTTGATTCCAAAAACACCCAACAGCTATGACTGCTTAAGAAACTAAATATAAGTTGAACAAATCAATTGCTTATTAAAATAATACATTAAAAGTTAAAACTATAACAGAAACAAAAAGCCTTTATCCCACTAAGTGGGGTTGGCTACATGAATCCTTTTTCTCCATTGCGTCATATTGAGCGTCATATTTTCATTTAATTCTAATAAATTAAGATCATTGTTTTAAAGAATATGCCCAAGTCTTTTTAAGTCAACCTCTGCCTTTTTTAACATAAATCGAATCTAAAACATCTACTGTCCAAATCGGATCATCAGATGGTCGGCGTTTAATGTAACCAAACCATCTAAGACGAGTCTCTCTAATCTTATCCGCCACTGGAGCTACACCAACCCTATCATAGACATATTCATTTCGAATTTTTTCTCAAGTTTCAAGTCACTCGTCCACTTAAGCATTTTCATCTCGACAACACTTAACTTTATTTTATGCTTCTCTTTGAAAGACCAACATTTTGTGTCATAGAGTAAAACAGGTTTCACCACCATCTTATAAAATTTTCCTTTCAGTCCAAGCGGTACTTTTCTATCACACAATAGGCTCGATGCATTCCTTCACTTCAACCAACCAACTTGAATTCTACTAATAACATCGCTATCAATATTATCATCACTTTGAAGAATAGACCCGAGATATCTAAAATGTTCACACCTTTTAAGGATTTGATCACCCATAATTACAACTCTGTCACTAGAGCTACTACCACTAAAATTACATTTCATGTATTCAGTTTTAGTTCTGCTCAAATGAAGGCCTCTAAACTCCAATGTAGACCTCCTTAATTAAAGTTTATCATGAGCTCTTTCTTTAATCTTATCCACAAGAAAGAATCATCAGTGAAAAGCATACAACAAGGTACATTAAAAGTTAAAAACTAACATGATAAAATGGCAACACAATTGAGGCAATGCCTAATCCATGTGTCAGCCAAAAGAAGCTCCATGAAAAAATTACCATAGTGAAAGAGTAGAAGAAACTTTCTGATTACAATATTACCACTGTAGCAAAATAAAAAAGTAAGAAAAAAAAGTGGTTTAAAATTCCAAGGTGTTGAAGATCATGGTAGAAAATGAACATAGAGATGCTGAAAAGTCATTTGAAAACAGCATGTGCATAACAAACGGCATAAGTACAGTAAATATACCAGGCTGATTATCAGAAGGCACTGCTTGTTGTTGCCCAATAGCTGTGGAACCACTTTCAGGAGGAGCAACTAAAGATCTACAGGTGGGGCAAGTATGCTGTCTCTCTAACCAAGATCTAAGACAATGCACATGAAAAAGATGCCCGCAGCGCAACTTTTTGGCCGTAATCATCTCTTCACGGCATATGATACATGTTGCGTCACTTCTATATTTGCGGTATAGTGGAACAAATTATCATTCCAATCAAAGAAAAACTAAAGACCGAAAGCAATCAAATTGACACCAAACTTACGCATTAAGTTCCTCGGGCGATGCATCAGGAAATCGTTCATTCATATTTGAAGTGATTTTGCGATATCGAATATAGTCTGCAACACGCATTCTGAAGCTTCGAAATGTCTCGTAAAGCTCACGGATCAGGTGCAGAGGCACACCATAGCTCCTGATATAGGAAAACATATGACAAAGGCAACACTTAAACTTCAAATCTAGCTTGACGCAGCAACAAACAATACATGCAAAATATTACAATAATCAAAAATGCTACTGAGATTTCCATCATATGGTGGCACTTTGACACATAACGGCTAAAAAAAGAGGAAGATTATATGTATAGTCTTTCCTCATAGAATTTCTCCTAGGGAGAGAGACCTAGGATCCAACTTCCTATGGTTTCAATAAGTCTGCAACTCAGGACTACTCATTTATTGTTTGATTCATTTTCTATTCATTCCAATCTAACGCAAATAAAAACCAATCAAAATATTTATGTAAACACAATTAACCCTAAAAATCTACAGTGTCAACGAAATAAACTAATGATCATATAATGCAAGAAGAAATAAAATGCAATGACATCCAAAACTTATAGACTCAAATAAATCTAACCATTTCTGCTAAAAATCCCGCAAACCATTTAATAACCTTTAAATTCCAAAAAAGAAAATCTAAAAATTAAAGCATTATACATCCTGTTCTCCATACAAAGGGACCAGAATGAAGAGTAAAAATTTGAAAAAAAAAATATGGCAACAGCAAAGAAAAAAGGAAGTCACCATGAACATATAAACCCAATGAGACAGAACTCCATATATGGAAGAAATGCAAAAAACAAACCTGCCACTAAGGGCCCGTTTGAGTCAGCTTATAAGTAAGGAAGAAATTTTTAAAACGTCGCGGAACCGTTTGAATCGCACGTTTTGTCCGCTTATCTGAAAACACGGTTGAATTTTTAAGCTAAACATAGGCCGCGGGTCGAACCACGCGGGCCACGTTTTATGATAAGCTACTTATCCTGAAACGCACAAGCTGCCCCAAACATACCCTAAGTTGAAGGCAACTTTTTTAGTTTGACCATTAGGACCAAAATATAGGTAACCTACAACTAAAATTTTATGTACATAATGCTAGAGATTCAAACAATACTCATTTTTAGAACAAATGCAACATACTACACCTCAGCAACAACAAGCAGTAGATTTAATTTTAAATTTTGTTTAATTGTCATCACATCATGTTATGAAGTACTTACGCAAAGATCACAAGAAAGAATACAATATAGATTGACAAGTGAAGAAGATCACGAACAAGCTCCAAGTAAAATGTATAGACTGCCTTCCTTTCCCACTGTCCTTCCATAAGCATGTCGCTAACATAGAAAACGTACTTTACAAAAGTTGAAACTGTTGTAGTAGCTAGTATAGTGTATCTAGAAAACAAAAGAAACACAAATCAAACTAAGATAATAGAACCAATTAATGGTAAAAGCATCAAAAGTAACTGATGGAGAGAAATAAATGATCAAGACGAGACAAGTAATTCACTGCTCAGAGCATTAGATCAACATTGCTGAAGCACTCATTCACTCTAAGAAATGAAGCAATCTGTAACAGATAACCCAAACAAAATCTACATACTTTGAAGTTATTTCAAAAATCTACAAGAAAATGGGTTAAGCGTATTTCAAGCATAAGGGATAGGATTACGTGGAACATCCTGTAATTCAATATGTTAAGAAACAATTAACTATCATGCATGGCAATGCCAGTGTAACAGCTAGTTGCACTTTTACATAACAAAAGATAGCAAAAAATAGAGTAGAGAGATGTTATAAATCCAGGACTTGGCTCTAACAAAAAGGTTTGCCCCTTCCTAATCTTCTAATATGTCTCAACTTATGTGCACACTCAATGCCGCCACCACAAACAAAAAGAAACTCAATGAATGCCACAGATTAAAAGATAATGAATCGGGCTACTAAGAACACCATCATTTGTGCACTGCTGTTTTGTGGCATGCTAAGTTCAGAAGGCCTTCAAAAGCAATAAAATAGCATATTTATCATGTGGAACTCAAGAATTTCATTCTTATAGAACCCAACCACACACAATATTTAATTCAAATAAAAAACATGATACCATTTAATTAAGTGTCTATCCCTGGACGCATGCAAATAATTTATCTATCATAAAATGTGATAACCAAGCTTTCCTTTCTTTTATCTCTTAAAAGTAAAATAACACAGAAAAGCACAAACATTTATATTTTTCATTGCTCAACTACCAACAATCATAAAAGTCACGCCAGAAAATTCAACATCCATAACAACCATATAAAATTGCACATCGTTCTCTCATATAATTTTACAATATTTTCAAACAGCAATAATCACCACCTCTACAACCATCATCATCTTCTCCAACCTCATCCTTAATATTCAAAGTCGGCCTTACAAATCATCCACTTCTAATACCAGCATAAGTGCTTCATGAGGTGTTAATTCTATTTCACACAAATGCTTCAGTGCAATGTCTAACCATGTTACTTCAGTTCCATCCTTTTACCTCTAATCTTTGCATCTTATTTTTCTCACAACAATCGAACTGAAAATGTTTCCTAAAGAAATAGCAAAAGTACATTAGGCTACCATTTTAAAGTAGAAACATACTCGAGATAAATAGCCCAATATTTCTTCTTAAACTGTGTTACATCCCATGAAACTGTCTAAATAGCTCAAACTGTGTGCCAATGTCATGGCATCACACATAAATATCAGCATAAGGCAATTAGTCTCATAAATTGATTCAGCTTCTTCCTCAGGTTAATGAACTCTTTTGGACCTTTTCTGGAAAGCAGAACATCAGATAACAATTATAGAAGTTCAACACGCACTTTTTTACCCCAAATCAACAATAAAGATGAGCAAACTGTAGTTAGTTATCAAGATTATGAAATTATGGAACTAAATATGAATTAAAAAGGAATTTAAAATCTAAAAGATATATGTAATAACCATTCAAAAAACCTAGTGCAATTGCTCTTGAAAAAAGGAATAAATAGTAGTCCAAAAATCAAGCACTATTTGGCTTTCAAAATTGCAAGTAAGCTTTGAAAGTTTCTTTTAAAGGGAATTGCAACATTGCTCTAACTTAAAAAAAAAAAATTGAAAATTAATTAAAAGAACAATTGTTCCCTTCTATTGCTAAGTAAAAGGTGCATTATCGACTTACTCAAAAGCAAAGAAGAGGAAAACTGATGCTTCCCAGGTCTGTATCAATGACTTTATAGAACTGTACAAGAAGAGACAATCAACAAGAAGGAGAAATCCCATGAAAGCAACAATCCGAATGTGAGACAATTTAGGTACAGCCGGAGTTGTCTCAATGTACTCAACCCTCTTTTGAGCCAACCAATGCAATGCTTTGATCAACAGAAGAGCAGTAACCATAGCAAGAAACATGACTGAAAAATCTTGTCTAAATATTGTAATAGCAAAAAGAATTTCCATGACCTCCCTCCAAGATTGCTCATTCAATCTTTCGACTTCTGCCTCTCTAAGAGAACCGAGAAATAAAGACTTGACTAATTGCCATGTTATGCACATCATGACCAGACCCATGTTTAAAAGAAGAACAAAACATATCTTGGATGTAGATAAGTGAACCATCGCAGGGTAAAACTGGCCTCTACTGCTGAATGCATGGTAAACAGCAGCTACTGTTGCCAAGAAACTAAATGCAGCATAAGTTTGGAGCTTCATCACTTCCACACAAACTGGCACAACAAAAGTTCACATCATTCATACATACAAAACATTTAAATACATCACTGAAAGCTAAAAATAAAGGAGAAACCAAACAAAATTTCATAAAACCATTGTGATGTTTTTCTTAAGAACAATTTAAAAAAAGATGTCACGAGCTCAAAACATCATCATTACCTTATCCAATCTATTTGTGATTAGCTTTATGAATAATCGTTTTCCAGTTGTTGTCATTGTTGTTGAGTGTTGCCAAATGTGTAAAACCTATAATCCGTAAATCATTTTAAACAACTTCTGTCAATGTAATCTTAGGACAACTCACTTTACATTTTTAATCCTCCAAAAATATTTTAAGCTACGGGGAACATTTTCTTATCCTATGTTGTGCATTGCCAATCACTGAGATCTACATTCAACCATCTTATATTGAATAAACATCACTCTTACAATTACTCTAACACAATAATTCCTTAAGCGACGAATAGATCAACAAAAAAATAAATCTGAGCATATGAAATTAAAATAAATCACCCAAAGGCACCAGAAGAACAAAGTAACAAGAAAAGCTAATAAAGTTTAAAGAAAAGTGAGAGACGGTGAGAATCAGAGAGCTTACCAACCACCAAAAAAGGGAGAGCGAAGAAATGGAAGAAGGTTAACTGATTCAACGTCGGGATGTGGCCAATCTGGCGAGCAAGACAGTTCAATGACAACTGGAGCCTGGATTAACAAGATGAAGAGGAGTACCGCAGACCCGTCTCAAGTCTGCAACTGCAAATGGAATCAAGGAAAAAACCTAAGGAACTGTTTGAAAGCAGGATTTAATCCAAATCTTAACAGAGAGTAAAAAATGACAACTTAAATCCAACAGAATTTGAAATCCCTTTTATCCTCCGTTTTGCCTTGCATCCTGGATTTAGTAGATCCTGTTGGAGGGAGGAAGATGAGAGTTACCTGATTTCAGGACATTGCGGTGTGAAAGGGGAAGAAAGATGTAAGTTTTGAATTCTTCGTACACCACGATCCCTGTTGCCTTGCCACTTTCCAGCTACCTCCAGTCGCGACTGTATCGCGCCGGATTCGAGCAGAAGGTGGGGGGAGGGGGATGGTCGGCGAGGGTTTCGGTAAGGATAGGAAGAGGTAGAAGGAGAATGCAAAAGGGAATTTAATATAATTTTTGTTTGTCAATTTTAAGTGACAATTATATACCCTAAAAAGTAAAAAGTAAAAAACTAATAACAAACGTAAGGCTGCAATCAAATCAAACGTTCAACAAGCTAGTCGAGACTCGGATCGACAACTAGTTCTTGTGTGTGTGTGTGTGTGCTGCAATCAAATCAAACGTTCAACAAACTAGTCGGTACTCGAATTGACAACTAGTTCTTGTGTGTGTGTCTATATATATATATATATATATATAATCAAATCGAGCGTAACATGAATGAACAAACATAAACAATTTGTTCGTGTTTCGATTGTTTGCTAAACAGACGAGTAAGTATGAGCTACTTAGAGAGTCAAAGTCAAACACAAGCTATTGGTGAACAATAAGTTTTTTAGATGACCCCATAAGTCAGCAATCTATCACAGTAGCTCGTAGTGATGAAGGGCTTTGATTCGAAGCTTTAAAGGTGCAAAAACCTTAATTACCCTAATACAAGGTTTCGGGACGCTTAAACACCAAATATAAGATTTTTGGGGGTTTGAAAGTGATTTGAACTTAAGAGGATTGATGCTAGATTAATGATTTTTTAATGGTCTAAAAATGTATAGCTATTTAAAAACCCAAAACTTGTCAGTTCATTTCAACTCTTTTTTTTATTATTTTATAAAACTAAAAAAACGAGTAATTCAATTTTAGAAAAAGTTAGGAAAATTTTGAATTATTTTAAAAGTTTTTATTAAATATTATTTGATAAAAATAGTATTATTAATTAGAAAATAATTCAGGAAATATACAAGAAATTGTTGGTCGATTGGGGATGATATCCAAAATTTATTGCAAAAAAAGTAGATCATTTTCGAGTTGATTTAATTAAGTTATAATTAAATTAAAATTTCATTAAACTTTTTTTATTTTAAAATTATGAAAAATATTATAATTGATAAAATATTTTTATTATTCTTTTCTAGTTTTATTTATGAAATTAAGAGTTCATCCATAAACTTTCATTACATTTGACTAAGTAGACTAATTCCTATCAATTTAGAAGTTCACTTATAGAAGGATGATAATTTATTAATTAGAATTTCTTACTTCAATAATTCAATTAATTATTTTTGACAATTTTATTTTGTTTTTTTTATCAAATAAATTCCAATTTTTATATTTTTTTTTTCCTGAGGTGAAAGATCACTGGAAGGATTTAGTGAGAAATTTTGAAGTTAATTTACAATAATTTGAATATTCTAAAAAGATTTCAATAAATTAATTAATTAAATTATTCATAAAAATATTCTTAATTTTTAAAAAATTATGAAAAATTTCAGGAACTTTGGAGGTGGGGCCCAACACCCCTAGAAAAATTTTAAGTAATTTTGATTAATGTTTTAGGGGTTATCATTTTTCCAACAATTGATTAACAACTTAAATTAATATTTTAATATGTATGCAATTATGAAGTTTCCTTAAAGTTTTAACTTCATTAATTAATTTTAATCTCCTTATATTCCAATTAAACTCTAAACCCATTATTTGGCCTTAGGAATGTTCAATTTTTATTAATTTTTAAAATTAGGTTAACTAAAGTTATTAATTTAATTAATTAGGTTGGTTCAACTATTTAGAGTGAATCGATGGAAGAACCCAGATTAAGGCTCTGCTTGGCGTAGCTGCAGCTGCGCTGCCCCAAGAAACTGCTACGGGGAAGCAGCTGCGAGGAAGCTGGCTGTCTGTTTGGTGCAGCTGTGCGAAGATAGCTGCAGAGCGGCTGTTTCTGAAAAAACGATCATTTTGCCCTTGTTTGGTAAAACTGTTTTAAAAAAAGTCTGTAACATTAAAATTTTTATAACTCCATAAGCAAAATTTATTTTGTAATAAATTAGTAAAACTTCAAAGTGTTAATTATGTAATAAATGTAATTGTTTGGTAATTAGTCAGTAATTGTTATGTAATAAATTTATGGGATTGATTAATATATTTTAAAATTTTAACTTGTTAGATAGGTGGACATATGAAATAAAATGTTTGTTATAGGAATGCTCTTATATTCGGTGACATGAATGTATTAAATATATTTTCCATTTAGGATTTAACATATTATTAATAAACTTATTAATTTAACTATTTTTTATCAAATATCGATGAAAACTTAAAAGAAAACCAATTAAAGAGGCGTGTGACCATTTTTTTTTTCCAAAGTTGAAATACACTTTCATTCATAACTTTTAACATATAAATGTTAAAAGTTATGAATATCAAACTTTGATGATTAAATACATATACATTAATTTTTCATTTAGGTCATGGATATGTAAACACAAATATTGCTAAGAAAAATAGACTGAGAATTGTAGTATCCATTTATGTTATATATTACAACAATGAATCAAAATAAAAAGCAAGTTAACATTCTTATAAGAAAACTTAAATAAGTCAAAATAAAGAGAACGCTAGCCTATTGAACAAATTCCAAAAAAAACAAGACAAACACAAAAACCATAAGATTTATTTGCTATTCACACATGATATAATATTCATTTATAACCCCTAATTCACTTCCAATTGTATAAACAAATACCCGCACAACTGCAATTACTTTACAAAAACTATCTTGATATTCCATAAATATCAATCACTTGCCAAAGAAGTAGAAAATGAAATGAAGGAAAATAGAAAAATACTCTACAAGCTTCCTCCGAAGAAATGAGATAGAGAAGTGAAGAGGAAAACAACCTTGAGCTAGGAATTTGACTAGAAGAAAGATTCAAAACCTTAAGAAATATTGAATTAACAGAAAAAAAATATATAAACCAAAAAATATATATACCTGCGAGATCGCCGAAGAAGCCGAAGGAGGTCAGGAACGCGGGGGGAAGAAGGATTTGAAGCTGTTAAGGTAGGATCGTCGTCTGTTATCCATAAAATGGAGAAGAAACAAAAAAGAAAAAAGGAATATGCATACCTGCAAAATCTCCGAAGAAGAAGAACCTTAGGGTAGAACGGGGGAAGGCATCGAAGTCTTGCAGGAGTAAATGCGGTTGGAGGAAGATTTTCGGTGCCCAGGAGGAGGCGATGGATCTCGGTGTGTGCGGCTAGGGCGAGGAAGCGTTCAAGCGTTTCGTTGAAGGGGGCAAAGCGATAATATTCGGGCAATGCTAGGCCGCCAAAAGTTTCTACGAAAATTCATAGAGATCCGCATGGGCTTACGGATGTTCACTTGAAATTTGAGCCCATAATTATTTTATAATTAAGGTTTTAATCTTATTTTAATTATTTTTATATTTTTTAAATTAAATCCAAATTATAGAGGATAAATTGGGGATTTAAATTTTCCTTTGAAGTGCTCACTGTGTTAAGCATTTCCCATATTTTTTTGTGTTTTTGTAATTCTTATTATTTTTAAAATTTTTTTCTTATTTTATGTAATTAATTAGATTATTAGCTAACTTAATTAATCATTTAATGATTAATTGGGATAGCCGACAGCCAACGCTTTCGTTTTGCCTGTGCGCTCTGATTTCTTAGATTAAAGGGTTGGATCCTAATGTCAATTTTATTCAACTAACTGAGTCCATCAGAGTCGTCTGTTCCAATAAGCTTTGATGGATGGCTTTGATTTCATATTCTCCATCAGAAAGGAATGAGTGTCATGAGTGAAAATATAATAGATCTAATTGATCCAAAAGTGGGATTTTGATCTTCTTCGATCCAAAAAGATCAATAAGTAATGTTTATATGATCCTGCGATGAGGGTGGCCCTAAAAATTAAGTTGGCTACTACAAACGTGGCTACGACAAACATGGTTCTTGGCTATAATAGCAATATTAGTCACAAAGATAGTAGTTAATTACTGCAAAGACATTAGTCGGTCATAAATGTTGGTGTTAATAACATTAATAGTAATCAATCACATAGGTCATAGTTGGTAGCTACAAGAGCGTCAATTAGTCATAGTTGGTAGCTACAAGAGCGTCAATTAGTCATAAAAGTTGTAGTGAGAAGATGTAGTAGTAAATGGTCATTTAGGCTATAGTTGGTAGTTACGAGAACATCTATTAGTCATAAAAGCCATAGCGGGATATTGTACTAATAACTAGCCACATAGGTTGTAGTTGCAACTATAAGAGTGTCGGTCAGACATAGAAGATGTAATGAGAAATTGTAGTAGTAATTGGTCACGTAGGTCATAGTTAGTGACTATAATAGTTTTAATTGTCAATATAGGTCGTATTGAAAGCTATAATAACATATGTCGGCCATAGAGATCATTGTTTGTGATTGCAATAGCATCAATTGTCCATAGAGGGCGTAGTTAGAAGTTGTAATAGTGTCACTCGACAATAAAAACTATATCAATCACTGCAATAACAATTAACCTCATAAATTGTAGTTGATAGTTGTAGTAACAGTTAGTTGGCTATAGAGGCTGAAGTTGGAAGCTACAGTAACAATTAACAAAACAAGTTATAGTTGGTCAAATAAGTCATAGTTGATAGTTGTATTAGTGTTAGTTGGTCATAGAGTTCGTAGTTGGAAACTGTAGTAGTAATTAGTCATATAGGTCATAGTTAGTCACATATGTTGTAGTTGATAACTACAATATTGTTTGTTGGCCATAAAGGATGTAGTTGAAAAATGCAGTAGTGATTAGTCATATAAGTCAAAGTTGGTCACATAAGTCGTAGTTGGTAGTTGTAGTAGCATTATTTGGTCACAGAGACTGTAGTTCGAAGTTGTAGTGGCAGTTAACTACATAGGTCATAATTAATCACATAGATTATAGTTGATAGTTGTAGTAGCTTTAGTTCGCCACAGAGGTCGAGGTGACTACTAAATAGTCAATTGGTCATAAATGTCGCAGTTGGTGACTGCAATATCATTAGTTGACCACATAGATTAAAGTTGGTGACTGCAATAGCACAGCTGGCGGCAAAATCTGTAAGTAGAGATTGCAATAACATCACTTGACCATAATGACCAAAGTTGGAGACTGTAATATTATCTGTGGTTATAAATAACATAGGTGGTGACTGCAATAGCATCAATTGATCACATAGGTTGTAGTTGGAAGCTTCAGAAGTAATTGGCCAAAAAAATCGTAGTTAGTGCTACACCAGTTAGTGGTTGTAACCCTTCTATCAAATTTACTATTTTACACAACAGACAACACTTGTTGTTATATGATGTATAAAAAACTTCATGACTATGAAAGAAGTGGTCATATTCTAAATATGACGGTCAAAAGCAGTTGCGTTGGGAGTTATTGTCGGATCTTTAATACGATGTTATTCGTTTATATTATATTCTAGATACATTATTACACCATATTTGAGATGTGTCATTACACTGTATTCAAGATACATCATTATACCATATTTAATATATGTCGATAGCTAGTAGAGTTAGACAACATCGATGAGCAAGGATGGCCAGTGGGCGGTGGTCAATGATGGTCGACGACTATGAATGTTAGATGGTATCTTCAAGACTTTAAATGATATTATTTGTTGCATATTATTTGGGATACATTATTACAATGTATTTTAAATACGTTGTTAACAAGCAAAGTTCACAGACAACAACGAGTAGGGGTGGCTGGTATTGATCGACCTTAGTCAGCGGCTACGAAAGCCAAAATTTATCACTAAGACTTAGATACAACGTTTTTTTTTACATTAAATTTGAGATTTTTTGTTACATCGTATGCAAGACACATTGTTAAAAATCAAATTTCATTGACGATGGTGGGGGGTGTCGGCAGTGGTTTATGGTAGGCGACTGACAGTGTTCGACGATGGTTAGTGGCTACGGAGGGTAGGAGTTATCACCGGGACTTCAATGTAGTACAATACTGGAACAATATGCTCCCCCTTACAGTGAAGAGAGAGTAAATTTATAGCCTTTGGGAGGAGCGTTTTTTCTGTCCGGACTCCTGACGTAGTTCTACGTGCGGCATAAGTTATTCTTAAATTATTTTCATGTTATTTCTGGGTTATTTTCAATAATACCGAAATAACCCAGAAATAACTCGCGGTTTTTATTCTTGGGGTATTTCTGGGTTATTTCGGTATTATTAAAAATAACCTAGAAATAACCTGAAAATAACTTAGAAATAACTGGGTCCGCACGTAGAGCTACGTCAGGAGTCCGCACAGAAAATTTTTTTCTTTGGGAGAGGTGCACTTTGATCATTCGGCGAATAACTCACATAACCACATGATCAAACAACTCATATTGATCAAAGTGATATTTTAAAATTTGGAGGGTCTTAATGCCCTCAAAATTAAGCAAGTATAGGCTTGTTCGATTCCTCTCGTCGAGATGCTAGATTTGACTATAAGTATGTCAAAGTTTGAGTTCATCTGACATTCAATTAACAATTCATATCCTTCAAATGTGATATAATAGCTTGATTTGGACTTGATTTGACTCAGATCAAACCAATTGTGGTATCAATGGGTTTGTCTTGTCGTGATGATTAATTTGACTATAAACTTGTTGAAATCGATGTTCTTAAATTTGAACTTGAAACATTCATTATTCAAAAAATGTCTCGAGATTTATGCAAAATGATAAAATTTCTCGATGATTCATCTAAAAACATTTTTTTATAAATCGTAAATTCAAATAAGTTCAATAATTTAGAAACAATAATATTTGACAACTAAGCAATCTCATATTTTGTAGTGTTCAGGATGACTTTCAAGTCTTCCCTATAAATTTTTATTAAATTTTGATGCCATTTAATTTCTTAAAACTTATTGAAAGAAAATGAATTAATAAATGATAAATAATTTAAAATGATTTAAAAATTCACCAAAGCTTTATTAAGTATTTCTGAGATTATCTTTGACCAAAGGCATGCAGTTTGAAAGCCAGCAAGTCCTACTCTGGCAATCATTTTAGCCAAACTGTACATTGCTGTGCCTTTCCTATTCTTAGTAGTCAATATTTATATATTAGGTAGCTTTGTGATTTAGGAGTTAGTGTTGCAATGTCATATATTCAATAGATTGCCAAACAATTTCTTGCACAACAGCATTTCGTTTTCCTTTAGCCGATTGCTGAGATCGACAATGGCCAAGCCTTCCAGAGTTCCCTTCCTTCTCTTGCTCCTCATTGTTCTTGCTACAGGTAATAAATGTAATGCAATCCTCAAGATTTAGAGAAAGCATTATGTTCGATCCATACGTCCGTCATCTGGACATAATATTTTCTTCGAGATTTAACAAAAGTATCTATTCTTCACGTTTTGTTTTGTTCCTTGTATTCTCAGATACAAAAAGATATAAATTTAATACATTAAATGAATTTTAATTTATGAGGGGCAATTACATACGTGCCTCGTCCAATTCCTATATTATTACAAACAAACACCTAAAATTTGCTTTTTAAATTTTTTATCATCTAAATCTTTAACATCACATAAAAATATCACTTTTATTTTTTCAACATGGAGTACATCTTTTTCATGCATAAATAAAATGGTTGTATACTCCAAAACTGCTTGCACAAATCTCAAAGTAATCAAATGACCAAGGATGACGGTTAAGCAATCGAAGCAACAAGCTGAATTAGTATGGCCTGAACCAGTCGTTCGACGAGCGATTGTTCTATTGGGTTAGCGGAACCACGCTGTTGAGGAACACGCTGTTGAGGGATTCAATCGACATACCGCGCTTACAGTCTCTGCTGCTCAAACCTCTTTCAAGGGCGCCCGATCACAACTAGTCAATTGATCGGCTTTGCTTGGCATGAGCAATCTCAACTATTCGTTGTCAAAAGGCCTATGAATCCTACCCCTCTATCGCTAACGAGTAGGAGTTGAAACCCTTCTGGCAACATCATTCAAACCAACATATTGCATTCCCTCAGGATGTGAAGGAGACACAAAATTTCCATGAGGGACACTACGCCCATTCGCAAGGTGGGATAAACTCGATAGTCCACCTCGTTGGCTGTCACGTTTGACACCCAACTTGGAGAAAATCCTCTCCTTCTACAATCAACTCAAAGGAAAAAAGAAAAACTAGCATATGACATGAATGAGGCCCAACACTTCTGTTAGCTAAAGGTTACCTTCACCTTCAATTCCTTGCAAAGCCAGCTGGACTCTCAATGCTCTCCATTAACTAGCAATTTCTTTTTTAGTGTAAACGCAATCAGCGAAGGTCCCGTTCTCTCTTTTTTATAGGCATATGAGGTCAGCGGTCCCAAGACTAATCTCACGAGAAAACCCTGTCAAGGACTCACTGAGAAAAGAAAATAGGGCACAATGATGAGATGGGTTGGCGACTAATTTCCAAAAAATGAAAGAGAAAAATAATGCAAGTCATAATTATCACAGTCTTTAATATTGGTCTGTTGAAGGTCACGTGATAGGGAGGTGATGTTGGTCCCATCGCGGCAATCGATTTTCATCCCCCAATGCTCGTAAGAAATTGATCCGATCAGGCACCCCAAAGGAATTGGTTGGTGTCCGATTTTGAAACTCGGCACACACAAGTATGTCGAATGAAAAGGAATGAATTGCAGAAAAGATCGACTAAAATGGGTCGGTTGATTACTTTCACACCACTTTGGCATCGCAATCCCAAACCAATGAGGTAGGAAGGATCGACCTCTCAGAGATGTTTCTCTGCTCACTAGGGACGACATTCGCAAAAGAGAATAATACAAATCATTCTGGAGACAAGTCCCCGAAGGTAGCCTTTACAGGTGACTATTCTGGCTGACGACATTCAATAAGATGTTAAGTTTTTTTTCCACAATAGGTCGACTATTCTAGCCAATCAACAAAAAAAAGGTGAAATATGTTATTATAGATCAAGGGCTCCAACTTTTAAAAATTAACAGTCGACCAATTTGAGAATATACGCTGCTCAAATCTCAGGATTTAACCTTGGGGCGATCAAAAACATTCACCAACAATAAAATCCATTGTATTTCCTTAGGGTTCCCATAGGTGTGAGTCCCTATAGGGGCGACGATCCGATCGAATGGGTTGACTATCGATCGACTAAGGAGACATGCTCACAAGATGAGCACACAATTAAATCAAGTTGTAAGCAAAACGAGTTGCAATAACCAAAAAATGAATGACATTTTATTTTTCATATACCAAAGAAAGTTAACAAAAGTGTTTTCTTTCGACTTCTTCAAAGAAAAAGAGAAAATTATAAAGCATCATTGAGCCAGGCCCTAGCAGGTGGCTGATCGATCTTCGCTACCAGAAGCTTCCCCCTCTTTGGAGGACCCTTCAAACTTGTCTGGACTCAGAGTAAAGAACTCATCTGGGCCAGAGAACTCAGGATTGACTAGACCATAGTGAATAAACCTTAGGATGGCATAGTCTGTTCTACGTATAAGTTGACTCGTCATGCCGACCTTGTGCTCTTTCCGCGAAACGGACAAGGCAACCTGTTCTTCGGCTCCATTACCTCTTTCTTTGAGGCCTCTATGGCATCAAGCTATTCTTGATTAGCCTTAGAGGCATTATCAAATTTGGTTGTAGGAGATCCTGATTGTCATGAGCCCTCCCCAACTCCACCTTTAGAGAGATAATTTTCATCTAAGGCTCCTCTAGAGATTCTTCTGAACTGTTTAGATCCAACCCTTGTAAATGAGTGATTTGAGCCGCCATCAAATGAAAATGATCCATGTTCCAGACAAGCTCCACACAGCCAAAGCCCTCCAAAGCTCTACTGAACAACTCCATTAGTAGCGAGGTCATGCCCTTTTTCTCATTTGAATGCAAAAACCAGTCTCTTAACGTATCCAGAAGACTGAACTACTTGTCAAAACTGACCCATAATTGCCCTGCCCCCAGGCTACCAGCTGCCACTCGAAGGCCTCCTCACTCCTTTCTAGCAGAGGGGGAGGAGAAACTGCCCTTTGGATGACCCTTTTCTTTGCCGGCGGATGGTTTTCCACTCATGAGAAAGGGGATGGTGTGTAATCGTCTGACGGAGTCATCCATTCTGATGATGATGCATATGAAATCGGAGAGGCAAGTCAGCTGGCCATTCCCTCTTGAACATGGCAATGAATAAGGAACCACCAACCCTAAAATCTGATAGAATGGTGGTACTTCGTGGTGCAATGACTGACACACCAAACTTTGATGAAGGAGCTACGGCCGCAGAATCTTCCAGAGTCCCTTCAATGACAGACTTCCTCCCGTTACCTTCCCCTATATTGATAGAATGAGAAGTAGATTTTTAGGCAATAATAATAACCTCATTAGTCACCATATTCTTACTAACAACTTTTCATAGATAGAATAAATATATTTTGATGCCACACTACTAAGGAGTGGGTCCTCATCTTCTACAAAGTTATCTACAGCCAAGGGACGCTTCCATTTCCGTTACTTGGTGGCTAACGTCTCCTTCGATGCCTTGGCTAGCATTGCCTCATCACATTCTAAAAGGCACCATCATTCCTTAGTCACTTTGCCCTCAGTGTCCGGGTGACTATCAACTTTGTAGTATACTGCAAAATCGAGAGGTGGAGACCGTGCAACATCTCCTTAGCGGTATTCATATCCTTTGAAATGGACTTTAGCATGTTACCCGCTAGTTTCAGCGACCTGGTTCGAATCCCCCAGTCATCAGAACAAGTCCCAATCAAGAACTTTTTCCGCCAGTCCTTCATCTTTTTCTCCACCCTAAGCAAGTGAAGCTTCTTGTCGGTAGAGAGCATGGCGAACCCTTTCTTATTGACCTTAAATGAATAAAAATGTCCTCACAGGTCGATCAGCCACAGGATGCTCTCGCAAGGCTATGTAGTTAGACAATACTTGGGATGGAATTACCTCATACTTATTGAAAATGCTTTGAAGCTCGGTACACAAAGGTAGCTAGAGACCATACATATACTATTCTCGATAAAAGATCAGATCCTCACCCATGTGCATGCCGAACTTGACACTCGTTGAAGGACGATGCTGTCGCTAAAAACATATTTCTTCTGTAATACCCCCACCTTGTTCTCAGTCAAGAATGAAGGGTAGACACCCTTCACAAAGTCGAAGAGAGTGGGAAAATATTTGGCAGCCAACATGAGAAGTTGGTTGAGGGATGGAAGAAGAAGAGGGTTCAAAAACACAGAGAAAAATATCAAAATGCGTGAAAGATAAAAAACACTCTCTCACCCTATTTATTGGTCGGGCACATGAAACGAAGCATCACTTAATGATAAGTGTCATACGAAACATCCTTTCATGTTTAATTAAATATTATTTTATTACAAATGACATTATTATAGATCTCAATGAAGTGCTTTACAAACAGATTTTCCAAGGCCTCGGTCGGGGCATACCTCTTCCAAGTCAACTTTTGGAGGACAACTCTACGCCTAACCTAAGTTGATCAACTCAGACGGAATCGTGTTGGAACTTACCAAGAATGATCGACTCATGAAGCACTTCCGGCTCACACAAGACCTTTGCCAACTCACTTTTCAAAGTGGCGACTTTCGTTTGTAGGGCTTCTAAATTTATGGTAGCGAGGCGGGCTGACAATTCTTGCATTAGATCATCAGCAGAACCTCCAACTGCTCCTGTTGGGGTCCACCAACGTTTGTTAGTTACTTAAGAAATATGGGAGGAAGTTGTGGTTTGTTATATTGCTTCTGCTGAGGGCCACCAAAGTGGCCAAGCGAGGTTGATTGAGTGGAAGCAGCTGTTGAAAAAGAATCAAGCAAGCCAATGCCCTTTGGCGTCAACCGATGAGGGGAGAGCGACGATCATGTTTTGTAGCTCGGAAGCAATATAAAAAGTGAATTCGACAACATCTTTTGATGTTCCACCGTTCTCGTGATCCTCCGACCCGATCGATTAATATGCATTGAGATAATGTCAAGAAATCACTAAAACCCTCCAACAATCAAAACAATTATTACATACCTTTAAATCGGTCCATTGTAGAAAGGGCCTTCGTAAACACATCTCCCCCATGCAACGGGGTAACTCCACTTTTTTGTGGTGGCTGCTAGAGAGGGTTAGTGACTGTCGTCGACCCCGTTCCACCTACTCAGAGGCCCTTGACAACCGAGCCTTATAGGCCCTCAACATTCACACCTGCGCTAGCCCTAGGAGTTAGACTTCCCTGACGAGGCTTTTATGGCACCCGCGCCTCAGGACCCTCAGATGAGCCGACTGATCGACCGACACAGATTCAGGTCTCAACCGCTTTTCCTCCATTATAGAGGCAGGGGTCTGATATCCCACCATAGCCAGAAGTTCAGGGTCCACCTCGCCTTAACTCATATTGGCAGTCATGCTTCAACTATATGTGGAAAATTTGTTGTAAAGAATGTAAATGTCAACCCTATGATCCTATTTATAAGGCTCATTGGGCACAAAATCCAAAGGGAAGACAATTATCAAATTAATTTTTTCAACTTTGGTGCCACTAATTGTTTAACAATTTCACCGTCCTTATCGTAACTATCACAATCAAGGAGCGGAAAAGTTCGGGAAACTAATATGCGTACGCCAAAACTACTAGCAAGAATCTCAAAGCAATAAAAAAACTAAGGGCGATGACCTAGCAATCAAAGCGACAGGCCGAAGGAGCATGATCTGAACCAGCCATTCCACAGCCGACTGCTCTATTTCATCGACAGACCCATGCTGTTGAGGGTTTTAATCGACGGACTGTGCTTATGGTCCCAACTACACAAATCTCTTTTAAGGGAGCCCAATCACAACTAGTTCATTGACTGGCTTTGCTTGGCATTAGCAATCGCCACACAACCAGTTGTCCTGGTAAACCGAACTAAAATGCATTAAATCTATAATAACTGTTGGATTACATTTAAATGCTAACACAAATCTTGTATTAATTTAAGACATTAACAGCACTAAGGACGGTTTCTATAACTATCCTCTTATTTCTGTAATTTTATAAAAAAATCTCCTATAAATAGGAGATCCAAAGTCAAACTTTCTGTAATTATCCATTAACTGCAATAAGGACGAATCTATCCTCTCCCTTATGCTTTTTCCGGCTCCAACTCTCGAGACTTGCTTTATCTAAAAGACAATTTATGATTCAATAATGGTATATATATAAAAATAGAAGTTTGGATGTTAAATATGTAAATACATAAGAATTCAGTTGTATATTTCTTAATTTAATTTATTTAGTTTTATAATTATGCAGTTGAAAAGATGACGCCAGCAATGGCAAAGGCACATAAGAGATGCGCGGAGACTGTAGACCCAGACAAGTGCGATCTTCCCGTTTGCAGAGAATTATGCGGTCAACTAGAGAATGGTTTTGGAGAGTGCATTTCCAACGCAGCTGGAACTGCCTATGCATGCATCTGCTTTTACGACTGTTGATCTTATCTATTTTATAGGGGATATTGATGGCAGAGTTAATTAAATAAACATAATTAATGAATATATATATATATATATATATATATATATATATATATATATATATATATATATATATATATATATATA
>JXCR01115697.1:120674-131154 GCA_002079205.1 Phalaenopsis hybrid cultivar | reverse complement strand
ATATATATATATATATATATATATATATATATATATATATATATATATATATATATATATATATATATATATATATATATATATATATATATATATATATATATATATATATATATATATATATATAAAATTGATCAGTAGTATGTCAAGCCAAAACGAGCCGAATACGAATAAACAAATATTTGTTTGTGTTGCTCGTGTTCGGCTCGTTAACTTAGCGAACGAGCCTAACACGAGATTCTTAACGAGCCGAACACGAGCTGTTCGTGAACAACGAGCCGTTTTGACAGCCCTAGCTATGGGCGCTGAGAAGAATATCACGCTATAGCACTAAGTACTGGCTTCAGGGCACCTTCTTTAGTCATAATTAAGACGTTTTTTCAAGCGTTGGGGCACTATTTCTCTAATTAGCTCCATTTCCCCCACATACTCTCTTTTCCCTATATGCTTCACACACTCTCCAAATATAGTAAACTCACTACACATTTTATACACATCAAATTTACTCAAACTTAAACATTACTTGCCCTCATGTAATTCAATAGCAAAATTTAAATCTTTGAAGTTCATTGTAGCTCTTATCTTAAAATCACATTGTTCTTTAAGAATATATTGAACATATAAAATTAAGTGCATAAATATCATTTTAAAATTTACTTATAATTAATACATAATATCCAAATATTACTTATATTAAAAGTGTTTTAACATAATTATTCTTAAATCATCTATGTCTACATAACTAAAATAATTTTAATTCTTAAATATATATATATAACTCAGTTGTACATAATAATCAAATAATTTTATTTTAGTCATTTTCTTCTTGAATATAATATTTTTAAAGTTAAAATAAGGAAGATTTTGACTCATTGAATTTTGGAAAAGAAGGCTGATACAACTTTTTGATTAATAGCATAGCCTTGAGCTTTTCCTCAAAAGCTTATGAGATTCTTTCTTTTAAGACTTTGAGCCTTTTCATTTTTTTTCCTTATAATTTTTTTTAATCTTTTCTTTTAATAAATAATTAATATATCTAATTAAGCTCTATGTCATGATTTTGAATGCCAATACTTTCCTAAAATGGAATTCACCAATTTCCTAATTATTATTTAAATTATAATAATATTTCAAAAGATACTAACTTCAAATTATATTATTTAAATTGATAGTTTTTGAATTTTATATATTTTATTAATTAGTTTAATTTTTAGTCAATTAATTTAAGTGTTTAAGAATTATTATATTAAAAGAGCTATTAATTTTAGTAAGAGATTAGTTATTTATAGAATTAATATTTAATTTAATTATTAATGAATATTTTTGAATTATTTATTTTCAATATCGAATTACAAGTAATCTAAGTCTACCATTTTATTTGAAGTTTAAAAATTATAAATTTACTATTACTTCGAGCGTGAGTGTTAAATATTCACCCCAAAACCTATTTTCTACACTAGGTACATGAAACTAATAAATAAATAAATAAATAAAGAACAAAAAATAACATAAGTTTGCAAGAAATAAGGTAAACATGTTATAATGGAGAATTACTAATAGTAAAAGGAGCTCACATACCAGTAACACTAAATATAACATTTATATAACAGAGATCACTACTAGAAATATAAACACAAACAACAACATAAATTAAAGTCCACATATTACTAAGTAGTAGCAGGACCTTCCAAGTGCATAGAAGTAAAATCAACTCTCCCACCTCCTCCACCAACATCTCCTCCTCATCATCTCCATCCTTCTTTATGGGTCGTGATGGGGCAGCTGATCGTTCAAAGTCTAGGGCATCAGAAAACTTAACTACAACTGGCTCGATGTTCAACTAGTAATGTTGAAATATCATAGACAATGTTGAGTTCAAACTTTCCTGGTAATTGATTTGTGTAAAACATGCAACATATTTGCCTATATTTTACAACATTTTTTACACTATTTGTGTCATATTTATGCATTTTCATGTAATTTTGTGTATAATTGTAGGTTATATGTATTTCCATGTATTTTAGGTGTCAACAATTACTTTGAATGAATTAACTTTGCTTTGCGACACTGGGTCAGGTGATTGGATGCCATAAAAGGCGATAGCTTTATCAACAAACAACCATCTTATCAGATGCAGGGCCGCGTAACACCAGTTCTGGAGTCACAGTCCCTGTTTACTTTTTGTAATTTTGTATTCGGCTTGTAGGCTAATCATGTGCAAGCCCAAGAAATTTTTGATATGTACAATCACCTCAAAATAAGCTGAAAATGACACAAATATTGGGTTCGGGCATCACATTTCATGAATCTAATTCTTCAAGAAGACCACATATATACAATGGTGGTGTTGTCTTTTGGCGTTGGGGATCCAGTTCTCTACTTAGCTCCATTTTCTCCAAATGCTCTCTTTTCTTCGTATACTGCACATGCACATTAAATATACCTATAAAAAGCATAAAGATTATATAATTAATGTGGTAAACACTCGACACATTTTAAACACATCAAATGGTGAAGGAGCTAAAGAGAGGAAAGAGCTTAGAGAGCTCATTACAAATACTTTATGTAATAATTAAGTTGGGAGCTAGATAATATTTAGTTTGCATTTATAGTATGAGCAAATTTCTCACTTGATTTTGGTTGTCGATGCTACGTATTTTTGTTTAATACTAAGTGTTAGTTGTTTGGGTTGTGTAGAAGTATGCATTGTGGGTTGTAATTTTTTTTTAACAGTGATTTGTAATGCTCATTTTGTGACTAAATTTATGATTGGTTTACTAAACTTTTTATTTTAAGGAAATACGAATTCAAGGATGTCAAATGCCTCTAGAGTTGTGTATTGCAACTATGGTTTGCAATGCTATGTGTTTACATCACATTCAACAACTAACTATAGGAGAAGATTTTATAGGTGTCCTATAAATAGATCAGTAGATGATTGTAACTTTTTTAGGTGGGTTGATGACCATGAGAAGTCTACTCAGATGGTGATGATGAGTAGATAGTAGATTTGAAGAAAAAATTCTTCTAGAGACTTGATCGTTTGGATAACAAGACTAATATTATGATAATAATACTTTTTTCATTGTAATATTTATTCTAGTGTTACTAATTTTTAAGTGATGTATAACTTTTGGGGTGCGAGGGGCGGTAGCAGTGCAGTGCAGTCTGGACTGCTTCGCTAAGGTTGTTGGGGAAATAACTTTTTGTTTGCTTTCTTAAGAAGTTGTGGTTTATAACTTGACTTGGCTAAGTGTGAACCTGACATTTTAAAAATACAAAATTATATAGCTATCGCGGCTTCTTGAACGACAACTTCTTTTGCAGCAACTACACAATTGCTTCTTCAAATAGCTGCAGTTGCCCCACACAGATCATAAATGTAATTATATGATGGATTTTTAACTTTATCTTAAGTTTTGAAATTTATTCCCAGTGTCTGATTTCATTATAAATCAATTAACTTATAACTAGCACATGTGCATAGAGGTATTACTGTATTTTTTCTTAGAAATAACTGCAACACAATAGATTTAAAGCCATACATTATAAATAGACATACTGTGCTTCACCAATAACAGTTTTCTCACAATAACTTTTTTATGTAGCAGCTTCACAGTTGCTTCTTCACATAATTGCAATTACCTTAAACAAATCTTAAGTCTGTTTGGGTGTAATACTTTCTTAAAAGTATTGTTTATGATACATTTCTTTTGTAGTTATTTGAGATCTTCATTTTTACATGGCCTTCAAAAGCTGCTTTTTATTAAATATCACTTAAAGAATTAAAAACAAAAAACAAAAGTTGAATCAATAAAGCCAAAATAAAAAACAAAATGAGATAAAATAAATTGTAATAAGTTATTTAACAAAAATAAATTGATCATAGTATTACATTCCATATCTTCATTTATTTATTGATTTATGGGCTTAATGTTTCCAAATTTGGCTAATTTTAATGAGTTTTACTTGAAAGAAGCTGTTAATATAGATAAGAGATTTAAATATATTCTCTAAGGAAAAAAAAAGGGTAGGATATGTTAATCAATGAACTTTTGATAAGAATTGTAGTTCAAGTTATTAAATTTATTTTGAGATAAATATAATATATAAACAACAGTTAAATTTTATATCCTGCTCCATCACAAAAACAAACTTAACAAATGCAAAATTCATACTGATTTTTGAATTTCTTTTCTTAGCCACTATACAATTATTGACACAAGAAACCAAAAGCTCAATATTTTTGAAACCATTTATGGCTCAATTGCTCAAAGGTTGTAAAAATAGGATTTTTTTTTTTATGAAGATCATAAACCCAGGTCACATATTTTAAGATTTATTGTTCATCATTTGAAAAGAAAATAATTATAATATTTATGATTTATCAACCATTATTTTAAGAAAGCACATTATTTTAAATGAGTGTTTATGTAAAATATATTTTTATGCAAGCAATTAGGATTTTAAGATATTCAAAATATGATGTAAAATAACATCATATTTTTGAAATACTTCATTGGTATTTAATTGTTGCTAAAAGAAATTAAGAGTTTATTTTTTCATGTTTAGTTACTAGAAAAATAAAACATATATGGAAAATTCATGAATGTTTGCAGGTGATGGTGGTGGTAGCCATTTGTGGTCAATGACGATGAAAGTGGTAGTAGTCAATGTGATGACAATAGATACTAACGGTGTTGGCGATTGCATGAAATGTTGGTTGGGTGGTGACCAATGTTAACCAATGAGTAGCGATTTGTGCTTGGTTTTCTTTCAACATTTAAATTCAATTTAATATATCTATAGTTATATTTATATTAATTTTTTTCTCAAAATTTTAGAAACAGTGTTGATATATTCAGAATGCATTTAAACTATTGACACTCAACAAACATTCAATATTTGATGTTCTTCATCAGCTACCAATATCACATTATTCACCTCTACAAATGCTTGAAATCTAACGCCCTGCCACTAACATTAGAAGCCCATCTTATGAGCATCTCATTTTCCTTTATAAATATCACCACAATATCATCATAATACCATCAAATCGACACTTATCTGCACCTACACTGTTTGCACGTAATATTTCTTCATCAGAAAATAACCAAGTTAATAGCTTATGCATCATTGTTTAATGATGACTAAGAAATCTTATCTCTAAGAGTTGCTTAAATTTATTCATACATATTTAATATTTTTATTCAACTGTAGGATGATAAATACTTCCTCAATCACCATAAATATCCTAGCACATAATATTTAAAAGTGCACTCCATCCATATTCCATAAAAATTTTGTCAAACAGAAAATTTTAAGCCACCAACCTATTCATTGACACAATGCAACAAAATGATCGCTGTTTAAAAGCTAAAAACTCATATTTCAAGGAAGCATATCCTTAGGCATTTGTACATGTCATGCATACACCTATTTATAGTATTTGATTTTCTATTTTAAGCAGCACTGCGCTTTAGGCATAATGATATATATTCAATAGATTGCCGAGCCATCTTATGCACAACAACACTTCGTTTTCCTTCTGTTAGCTGCTGAGATCAACAATGGCCAAGTCTTCGTTCGTTTCCTTCCTTCTCTTGATCCTCATTGTTTTTGCTTCAGGTAATAAATATAAGAGTTTTTGTATGCAATTCTCAGAACTTGCCCAAATAATTTCTTCATCTTTCAAGATGCAAACAAGCATAAATTTCTTACATTGAATGGATTTTTTATTCTGAAGATTTACATATATATCAGTCAATTCCTATGTATATACATATGTAACTTGCAAACTTCCATGTTTACATATATTTCATGAAAAGGGGCATTTTGCTTCTTAAAAATTAAAATGATGGTATATTTTTGGTGATAGAAAGCTTTGGTTGGTATATATAAATGTGAAAAAGTTAAGTTTAGGCGTTAGATATGAAATACAATGGAGTTGGGTGATATGTATGTAAATCCCCCCTTTTATTAATAATATGATTTAAGTATTCTGCTAACCATGCAGTTGAAATGATGGGGACAATGGTGGAGGCACAAAAGAGATGTTCAGTGATTCTAAACCCAAAGAGCTGCTACCTTCCTGCTTGCAGAGAACAATGCTATAAAGAAAAGAATGGTTTTGGAGAGTGCATTTCTAATGCAGCTGGAACTGCCTATGCATGCTTCTGCTTTTATGACTGTTGATCTTATTTATTTTACATTGATGGCAAGATTATTTAAATAAGGTCTGTTTACATACATAACAATTAATGAATATATATATATATATATATACAGGCCAGTGTTTTTATGTATTGAGCAAGTCACTGATTTGCCAAAAATGTGGAAAATCTGAACATATTGCAATCAACTGTTAAAATTACTGTAATCTCATCTATAATTCCTCCTTAACAAATGATGATTCAACCCAAAGAACATTTGTCACCAACACCCAGACATTATCGAATTGAGCCACTCACCTCAGTTAGTTACAACTAGCAACACCATATCATAACAAAGGTGAAGTTTTCATAGGCAATGGTATAACTCTTTCCTTTGCCAAAAATAGTCAATGCATATTCCCTTACTCTTTCAAAAACTTCTTAATCAACAAACTCACCACTAAAAATCACAGTGTCATTTCATCTAATTTCACCAACAGTTATATCAAGGATCTTGTTATAAACCAAATCAACTTGATAGGAGGCATCTGTAATGGCTGATAGGTATTTCATCCCTGCAACTTCTGGCAATCACCAGCAGCTTTTAACACCAAAATCTCTTCAAAACAGCTATGACACAGTCACTTTGGACACCCTCATAGTTTAATAGTGTCAAATGTTGCTAAAGTTTATATGTATTCCTTCTTCTTCTTTATTTTGTAACTCATGTAACTTGATTAACAAACAAAGATTACCCTTTAAAAGAAATGTTCTCACTCTTCCAAACATTTTGAGTTAGTGCATACTAATGTTTGAGAACCCTTTAGTATTCCTATTTTGGGTCTTTTTAATTGAACATCGGAGTCGCTAGCTTTTAAATATATATATCATCATATGATTCTCTTTTTCGAATAAATCTCTCCCTGATCATAAATATGATCCGAAAAAGAAATGAATCAGAAAGATGAGAATATACAATGAAAATAGACAATCAAGTTAAAAAGAAACATGAAGAGCTTATATAGATTAAATATTGGCATAATTGGTCGAGAATATACATCCAAAATAGAATCAGATCAAAGTACCATGAAACATAGCATCCAAAAATAGAATCCATACATGAGCCACTCGCATAACCAAATAACTAAAAAGAATAGTTTTTTTATGGGGTCAAGAGCAACTCCCAAAATGGCATATTTTTTGGTTAATTACATCTTAGGAGATACTCAATGATACTTTCGAGGGGTCCTACTTACATTATCATGACAACTAGTAAAGGGTATAACAAAGAAGTAGTTACCTCAAATAGAAATATCCTGATGCTTTAAAGAGTCTACACCAGACCATATGGTAGATGGTGAATCATCGTATCTACTATAGGCGACCGCCTATAAACAAACAAAGCCTATGAAGTAAACAAAGCCTATATATATATATATATATATAGTATTTATGCTTTAAAGTTTAGTGTTAGATTTGTTATTGATTTGACATAAGAAAATTTTACATTCAAGACAAATCTAGATACATTATTCGATGATAAACATTCTAAATTCAAATTCATGATTATCTATTACCCTGATCTCAGCAACTTTATAAACAAGTTGAACCCAATGATGTTGCAAGTGGTATAATTTGGTTTGTATGAAGTCTAAATCAAATCATTCATATTTGTATTTAAATCGAGCATTCGATAAGAGATATCCAACGAGCGTAAATCACTTAATTTAGAGGTCATTAAGACACTCAAATTGTTTAAAAATACCTATGATCAAGGGAATTCAATATAAGTCATATGATCAAATGGTTAGGGAAGTTATTTGCTAAAATACTAAAATGCCCCTCCTCAGAGACTATAAATGAACCCCTCTCTTTAATTAAGAAAAAAATAAGAAAATGAATTCAAAAATCTGTTTTAGAGTAAAGATCAAATGATAACTTCCAGCCTTCACAGTCGCTGATCACTTTTGATCGTCGTCAGTCATCTAGCGCCAACCACCATCGATTGTTGTTTATCATTGTCAACCTCTAGTCACAATATGTCAAGTATGTCCAGATCAGGTGAAAATATCTTAGATCAGTATCCGCGAAAAAAATATAAGAATAGGGGAGGTTACTCTATTGTGACATCCGAAAGACTATCAGGTTAATACTTGACATATTGTGACATATTGATCAATTTTGATCACCGTCAGTCATCAGTAGCTTCATTCCATTCGTCAAACAATGAAACCACCAAATGACCATGGGGTTGATAGTCTTTCGGATGATTGGGTAAGGTTCTAGGGGAGGTTACGCTCATGGATTCATAGAGGGATTGCAAAAACATCTAACATATAGGGCATTTCTCTATCATAAATATTCTAACCTAAATCCTCTATCATCCTGACCTAGGTTGCGCTAGGAATAAAATTAAAGATTTTAGAGGAATTCTCACTGCTGTGAATTTTGAAAACATGTTTTCTCTTCTTGTCCACTCTCCGATGTCGCTAGGAAGAAGCTCTCCTTCCTCTTTAGGAGAGATGACACTCTCCTTCCTCCTTAGTAGAGATGAAACTCTCCTTCTTCAACGTCACAACTTCTCTAAGAAAGATCCCTCACACACTCAAGGAAAGTGATGGAGACAGAAGGAGAAGATGAAGGAGAAGAGATTTTAGTGGAGGCAGAAGAAGTAGAGGAAGAGGAAATAGGGGTTGCAGAGAACAAAGCCTTCTCCTCGCCTTTCTTCAAAGTCGTTCACCTCAAGAGTTCTCCCTGGTTCCTAAGAAGAAGATGAAGCACTCTCCACCCTAAGCCAAGAAAGAATAAGAGAAAAATCTAGGAAAAAAACTCTCTCTCATTCTCTATTTAGTAAGAATAAAAAGAAGGGCACCTTCTCCAAACCAACCCCCAAAGTCTCTAATGGAAGCCCAAAGAAGAAGCCTTGCTCCCCAAGACTTCTCCCCCTCTTTTTACCCAAAAATGGGCTGCTCTCTTTACCTCAAATGGCAAAAAAATGTTCACCCAGAACCTTTATCTCCCTCTTATACATATCTTCATTGTATCTAAGAGAAACCAGTATTTTAGGCTACAATGGGGCTTATTTAGGGTACAAATGGTGAAAATAATGAGAAAACGCAAGAGCAGAAAATTACATGGGGCCTAGGCGTTGGTTTCATAGCACCAAGGTGCTAGGTCTGAGGACTAGGTGTTAAGTCCCTGATGCCTACTTTCTGTCCTCTTGGGTTTCTGAAGCTGTTTCGGACGCCTAGGCGTCGGGCATGACGCCTACTTTCCCAAGGGGTGGCGCCTACTTTCTCTAGAGGCCCATAGAGACTATTCTTGGTGCCTAGGCGTCGGGCCTGGCGCCTAGGTTTTAGATTTGGCATTTAGGTGTTGGGCCTGACACCTAGGCGTTTGAGATTGGTGCTTAGGCCTCGGTTTAGATCTAGAAACCTCAATTTTTTGTCGGGATTGTCGGACAAAGTGTTTTAACGATACGTAAGTTATGGGCGATCAAATATGACAAAAATATAGTCCAATAACTTCAAAGATAAGAATTTTTAAAGGCACATTAAGGAATTTAATGTCAACGAGCGACCCAAATCACCGCGCTGGTGCCACGTGTTGAAACTTGATCTTCCTAAAAATCCTCGAGCTATGGGAGGCTACGTATGCACTTTATACGATCCCACATCATTCAAAAGAGCGTCCAAACTTTGGTGACTAAAAATTAATACCAACATTAAATCAAATAAAAATCAAATTTAATCGTAAGTTTAACTAAGGGTCTCAAAAATTTTCCCAACACGACAACTCAACACGAACACAACTAGAAAAATTTGGGATTGGGTTGACCAAAATAATTTTTTTGGTTTAGGCTAAGGATAAAATTTCTAACTAGTTTAATTTTTTAGGTCAGATTCAGGTTGATTGACTAACTCTTAATTGACTTGAAATCGATCTACAAACCCAAAATTAGCCAAAAATTAACTCAAAGTTGACCTGGTTTTAACCTGAATAGTTGTTATTCCTTATGTTAATCATGTTATACGGGTCAAGTTTGGGTTAGCAGATTGAAGGTGAGTCGAGTTTGAGTTTAGGTTTTCAGCCCGTATAAAATTTGGGTTAGGTTTGGGTCTAATCTACTCAAGGTGGGCCAGTTTTGGGTCAAGCCCAAACTTGACCCACTGACTTGAATTGACACCCCTAAGTTTAACCTAAACCTAACTTTATCTAATGTAAATTTGACAACAAAATAGTTTAAACTAAGATCAAAACTAAGTTAAACTCAAGTAAATTCACATATATTCTTATGCTAAATTAAACTGAGTATAGTTTGACTTTAT
>JXCR01115697.1:60674-115674 GCA_002079205.1 Phalaenopsis hybrid cultivar | reverse complement strand
AAGCTAAAAGCTAAATTAACAATCTTTAAAAAGTATTGTAGCTAATGACCATCACTAGCAATAATTAATATTACACAATTATTAGGTTGTGATTGTTTTATCTTAATCATTATCTTATAGCTACTAATACCCACTAATCACATTATAATCAACTTTGATGTTGCTCTAAATATATAACATANAGATGTGTATAAGAGAGAGTATATATATATATATATATATATATATATATATATATATGTATGTAGTTTACTTATTAGGTGACTTATCTATTATTCGTGTGATTCGTGCTTAATGGAGACCATCACCTGAACCCTTATTTATGATATTTAGATATTCTTCGATTCTCTCTGTTTTGTTACACTTTTTCTTTTTGTGCCTTTTTTTATTTTATTTTGAAGTTTGGATGCTATATGTTTCTTTTACTAATGTTTTTTTTTTATTTTATATGCTCTTGATAATTTAATTAAATTGTACCACAGCTCTCAAATTCTCTAAAAAAAGCTCATTATTATTGAAAAAGATTGTCCATATTTGTTGAGAAAATCAGGCCGAAGAAAAACAGTAATCGACACAAATCCAGAAGAACATAAAAATTTAACGAGGTTCGACAAAGATGTCTACGTCATCGGGAGCAGAGCGGCGAGTCCCTTTCAATAATCAGAAATGAGTTTACAGAAAGCAGGGATACCTCCCGGGGTTACTAACAGACCTATTTATAACCGCGAGTAAACCCTAGGCACAATATGTAATTACAACATTACCCCTGTACCATACCGCGGGGCTTTGCCCCCACACTTCAACCCACGTAACTTCCTAATTTGGACAGATTCTTCCGCTCCGCTTCGATCCAGCGTCTGTCCCGATATGGTATATGAGTCATACCAAAACAATATTCGAGCTGCTGTGCAGATGATTATGCTCTCAAGTTCTTTAAATAATGATTATAAAATAAGAGAATTATATAAATAAAACATAATTTTAATGAAGAATTACATTCATAGCACACAAATGCTATATAATTGCATATCTAGCACCTAAATTTTGGTATTTTACATTTATAGCACTCTTTTATGAGTGAGCAATAGTGATTTTTTATTTTATTTTATATGTTGTTATGAATTTGAGTGCTACATATGTAAGAAGTAATGTTTAGATGTTAGGTATATAAATATGTAAGATTTATGTTGAATATATGTAAATGCCCCTCTTATTTCAATATATTTATATATCTTATATTAAACTTTTTATATTTATTTGTTTAATCTATAAATCACATTGAAAATATTATTAATAGTTATTTTTTAAAATAAAATATAAAATTTTAGATCTTGATACTTAACCAAAAAACTTCCATGACTAGGCACGAATCTCGATGCATTAAGACACTATAATTTCATATTAAAATTCAGCATTATTCGAGCTCTATTTTTAACTAATTTATAGTTTAATTGAGCATATAAAAAATATGAGCTCAATTATATTATAATGAATCAATCCAAACCCAAACAAGCCCAGACCAAGAAATTAAAATGTAATTAGAATCAGCTTAGAGCATTGAATAGAAAGTCAAATTATACTCGAATTTGACATAATTATAATCAAATCAAGCAGTCTGACAACATAATTCCAAAAAACCTGCTATCATTTAACTCTCAGTTCATTAAGACACTGAAATATTTAATTAAAAATTAATTTTACATTGATGGAATCGCACAAACCAGCTGAAGAAGCATTTTGGAATTTAGAGAAAGAAGTTAAAAGCTAAATTAACAATCTTCAAAAGGTATTGTAGCTAATGACCACCACTAGCAATAATTAATAACCCTAAATTATTAGGTTGTGAATGTTTTATCTTAATTATTATATTATAGCTATTATTACCCAATTATTATAATGTAATCAACTTTGATGTCTACCCATCCTTATTGCAGCAATAGAACAGCATGCAAGTGTTCATATTTCTACAACCTCATGTCATCCAATTAGAGCGATAAGTGAAAACATTAACTTCAAATATATAGTATATTATTTTGACTGGCCTAGACCTCATAAATACCTTATACCCTTTCTTCCAACATATTCAATGCTATATATTATTCTATTATCTTTATCATCATAAAATTTTTTATTACATATATCAAATATAAATAAAAAATATAAATCAAATCAATAAAAAAATGTATTATTTAGATTCAAGGATAATATAAAAATAAAAATGCATGTTTTTCAACAATTCAGTAGTAGTTAGCCTGCAAAATAAGAGTTTCGCCAACCAGTCCCGTTTCTGCCATTTGGGAATTAAATACTCATGCCAAATTTACAGTTGGTCTTTCAATCCTCGGAACTTCTCCATTCAGCCCTCTCTCTCTCTCTCTCTCTCTCTCTCACATTCAACATGGATAGCAGAAAGCAACCCACTGACAGACACATCGATTGATTCATTCCACGTGATCCCCAAACTTTTTTCTCTGTGACTTTCTCTCTCTATCCTCTTTCCTGCCCGCGGGCAACCATGACCACACACACATACACAGCAGAAAGTACCAGAGATGGAAAACGATAAAGCAATGAAAAGGTAAAGACAAACAGTACATGGCCCATTGCGTGATGTAGAGAGAGAAAATCAGAAGTCACTTCTAAGTGCTGGGATTGTGACAGGGGAACAAACTTGCCCTACAAGAAAGAGAACCATCATTAATCTTCTCTCTCTCTCTGCGCATCCGGAAAAAAAACAAAAGTAAAAAGAAAAAAATAAAGCAAAATATATATTTTAGTGATCAGACACCGCATGTAAATTTAAGCAACAAATGTTTGTGATCATGAAAGCGACTTGTTCTAATTTTCATGTGACAGTGATGATGGGGTGATGGATGATATTAAATTAATGTTGGGGGTGGAGTCGTAAATTTATTCACGAGGGGTTCGTCACATCATAAAAGATGATAATTAGATATATATGAAATATTGATATTTTGAACCTGTGTTGTTTTACACGTGACAGGATCAAATTGTTGAGAAAATAGGATGCAGAAATACAAGAATCAATAAAACAATCAAGAAAGAATACAAAGATTTAACAAGATTCAGCAATATAACTACGTCCTCGAGAGCAATAAGCGATGACTGCTTTTTGATTTCTGGAAAACTGTACATCCCCTTAGGGTTATAAATACAACATGTAGATATAACCCTAGTGCACAATATGTAATTACAAATTACCTTGTAGGGCGTTGCCCCCGCACCCCCGACTCACTTAACAAAACTCTCCCAATTAGACAATGTTCCATATCTAGTATATGAGCTATACAAACATATGGGTTGGTGTTTTACCATAAATTTTGGATTAAAGGGGATGCTTGATTTGTAAATAAGAAGTTTTGGGTGGTCTATACGCAATCATTCCTTTTTTTTTAGTTGTTGTTTTATTGATTGTGTTATGTGATGTTGAAATTATTTCTTTTATTTTTTTATTCTCTCTTATATCAGCTAATTAAAATATTTTGATTTATTTATTGAGGAGTGTAAGAAGAAAATTATGATGATGTAATGATCATTATCTTCATGTTAATTAAGGATGGCGATGTATTAAGAAATGTTATTATGTTAAGATTTTGGTGTCAACATAAATATAATAGTAAATGTCAACGTATTAATAGATTGTTACATTAGCTATTAGGAAGCCGAGTTTAAGTCAGAACTTACTTATGAATTTGATTTTATGCAAATTATGGGAAAATGACACTTTTATTGGGGGCCATTGTAAAAGCTTTCTTTATTCAATGAAGATGATTAGCAATCAAAGCTTCATTAAAATATTAGATTAGATTACTAGACTTTAATTAAGTTATAAAGCTTGATTTTTCTTTTGAGGTTATATTTATATATATATATATATAGTCCAAGGACTCCTCTTTGTTGGGTCCCATGGAGATGAGGTTGCTCCAACTACTATATGTCCTTGGGTAGTTTTAATATCATTCATTTTGAAATTCCCAATTTTTAGACAAACATTTATGACGGGTTTTTTCCTCTTGCTTTTGGTTTCATGACTTCATACATAAATTGATCATCAATCTAGATTTCTTAACTCAGAACATCTATGTTTTGTCTAGTTATTTACTTAACTTTAACATTGTGGTATAACAACTTAATTAATTATTATGTTTGGATATCATTAGCCTTTGTTGTTGGTACCATCGCAATTATTATATTTCATTTCTAACCATCATTCAATATTCTCTTAACATCACAAAATTCATTTTTGGTTCTTGATCTAAACTTTTTAACTTTTGATGTCATTATCTCCTTCACATCTTCATCTCTAATACTACTCTTTTCTTTTCTTTTTTCCTTCTTTATTTTGTTGTTTTATACTTTGACACTTGATTAGTAAAGCAGGTTCAAAGCCAAGTCTCAGCTGTTCGAAATCATTATCAAGTAGAAAGCATTACATCATAATTTCAGCCAAACACAAATGAAATTCAAAATTGACTTTAGAGGAATTATGCCACTTCTAATTAAAAGAATTAAGCGACCCATGCTAGAGACATGTTGTTGGACTCATTTACTCATCTATTTTGATCAAAAAGATTTCTAAGCACAAGATACCTATATTCCCCTTTGTAATTTCTCAATAGAGCCATATTTTGTTATATTATGTTACATTATTGCTTAAAACTCATTATATTTATCTCCCTCTCTCAAACTAATATTTATATCATTATGCTTAATAAATTCAATGCACTCGAAGATGGGTAGCCTCAAAGTAAATGTTAGCATTTTTGCGGAACCATTGTGAGCATTTTATATGTCACTATTGAGTTCTCTTTCTCATTGGCTTTAAATTATTATGCTACATTTCGCTCCTTAATAACTAAAATAAATACTTCTTTTAATTTTTTTAAATTAGAGTAGTTTGGTTGTCTAACACCACTCAACTATTATAATCAATAAATTGATTATAGACAATGATTATACAACACATTCTTATTCTAGGAATTCTCCCTTCTTACTAACTCTTATAGTGTATTTAATCATCATCTTTTCTCTGCATTAAAACACTTTATACTTTTTCTCTCTCATTAGCCTCCTTCACTTCACCATCTTCCCTCCCCTCTTTATATAAGCTTATCTTAATTTTTATCTAGGCAACAATATTAATACTACTTGCAAATACCTCAACAGCTTCCTATTATGCATTACACAAGGCTAATTTGATTATAAATATGTAACTGGATCTGTGGTTAGAATGGCGAGGCGTTCTTCATTGGTAGACTACTGCTTGATTTGAATATGTTATTAAAGATTTGAATGTCATGCATGTGAATATGAAATTTTAAGCGTTAGATGACTCAAAAGATTAAAATGTTGTGATGTCTATATATTATATAAACTCCGCTAAATAAAATAGAACAAAACGATCACTTGTGGATACTTCAATCGTCCCTGCCCTGATTAAACTCGACCACCATTTGAAGAAAATTTCCCTTCGAGCTTGCCGGATATTGCAGCCAACAGTATGAGGACCATATTCCACCGCAACGGCACGCCGGAACGAAATAACAAACAATTCATCAACAGCAGAATTTATACCATCTCTATAATTCGCCACACCACAAAATGAAATTTCAATTGAGTGCACAATCAAATAAAATAAAAAAAAATAAAACATCTAGAACAAGGTTTTGGAAAAATTAATGGCGCTTTATACGGTTCCGTAGTGTTACATCGACGAAAAGTTAACGAAGGCCATTTCATTAAGAGGAAGGCGAAACCACAGTTATGAAGCTAAAATCTTGAACAGCGAGCTTAACCCAACAGATGTAAATTCCAAGTGTTTCATAAACCAAGTGGTACAAAAATTTCCACAATCAATTATGTCCGAATAAACATAAAACCTACCGATACAATTCCAATTCTTCATAATCCAACGAGTTTTTTCTTGCATTTGCACAACACCAAAGGAGTCCAAAGGCACATAAATGGCTCGCTCTGTTCAAGCCAAAAAAACAAAAGAAAAAACACTGCAGCATGAGGTTCTTAAAAGCTTCAAAATTCTATAGATTTATCAGAATCCCAAACAAACATAACCAAATTTCAGGAACGAAAAATAAGATTTAAAAAAACAGGGAGCGGGCAGAAAATAGGAGTCATTCTTCAGAAAAGGTGTGGATGGTTCTCTGTTCATATCGACACGCAAAAAGAAGAGAATGTCAGAAAGACAAAATTTAGCGGGGAAGCTAAACTATTAAATACAAACAATATTCTTATGTTCTTAGCACAGTGCATACAACACGATCCAGCCATGTAAGTTCTGTGCCACCGATACTGTTCCAGATGGAAAAGCTCATTTACCAAAACAGCATTTGTCCTGTTGGCAAAGTTGCAAGTTTCTAGGGAAAAGAAACTCAAACATTCATGTTAAAAGAAAGTTATATCTACAAGGAACCTAATCTCCAGTAACAACAACTACCAACAGATTCGCATCAGAAAAGCTCCAAATACCATCCCAATCCAGTCATTTGGGAAAAGGCCAAGAGAAATAACTGGAAGTTTTTGGTTCCCTTCTCTATGGCAGCTGCAGTAGCTCATCCTTGTGCTTCACCATGGCTGGAGTGTTGCTTGATGCATCCAAACAAAGAAAAAAAGTACCAGATCCATGAAAATTGGTTTATAGGAGAGCACCGTATCTCAACATTTACAACAATTACATCAAGGATTCCATTTGATTGAGCTCCATAATGCCCTTGAGGAAAACACCAGGACAAATATGATCTAGTGTGTGTATAACTTAGTGATAAAGAAAATTTCCATTCATTCCGCAGACTCCCGAGCCTGCAATTCAAGGTATCACTTATCCAGATGCATTAGAATAAAAATACACAACATTAACACTATCATATATATTGAGTGATGGGAAGGGAAAAAAAAGAAAAACAAAACAATCTAGCTGGTAGCTCACCACACACTTGCATCACCGTGAATGTCATCTCCGGTATTACTGCCATGAAGGCTGCTTAAAAGTGAATCTTTCGGGTTCCCAACCTCCTTCTGGTTCCTTCCTTTTTAAAACACCACCTGCAACTTGATATAGTCTTGCCTGGTCCTCCATGAAGCTCTGTGAACTGGCAGCATGAAGCTGTCTTGTTGAGGGCACTCTGTCATCTTTCACTTCCTCTGCACTTCCAGGACCTGCATTGAGATCTAAACCCGGCCTCCCCCATTTCCTACTGCTGTCAGATCCAGTAGCAGCACTGCTTTCTGGCAGACTAATCATGTAGGGCCTTGCATAAGGGGAGGTAACAGCACCTGCAGCTCCCACGAGTGAAGAAGGGATAGGAGGGAAGTATGAGCCCACAGATGAAGAGTCAACATAGTTTGTTGATCCAGCAGAGAAAGATGTAGATGCCAGAGGGAAACTGGAGCCAAAGGGGAAACCAGCATAAGAAAATGCAGTAGCAGCTGGAGAAAAAGCCATGGCCGGAGAGGATGGAAGAACTGGTCCTCGATAGATATCACTTCCAAAAGAACCAGCACTGGTTACAGCCCCCAAAATCCTCTGGGACCCTGCAGCTGCGACGATTGGATAAGATTGCTCTCCTCTATCAGATAAGAATGATGGAATGGTAACTGCTGGGTAGGAATTACCAGGTGGAAACCACCCACTTCCCAGCTCGGTATTATTCATTCTGAGACCAACAATAGGAGGAACAAATGGCATGTTATTGCTGTTCTTAATATTTTGACTTCTTGAAAGTGGCTCTGCAACAACTTCATCAACGCCAGGCCCATTGTTTAGATCAAAGTCCCTTAACATATAGACTTCGCCATTAGGGAATCCATTCACTGCTGGTTTTGAAGGCAACAACGGTACTTCCAATCGATGGCTGGTACTGGCTAAGAACTGACCATTTTCTGCACCTTCATCAACTCTGTTCAAATCAAGATCAAGTCCACCAGCAGCCCTTGCAGGTACATCATGGTTACTAATTACACCCGACTCGGAGCCTGTTGTCTGAGGAGAGTTCTGAGAGGCTACATCTTCTAAAGATCTGTCATCGGGAACATTGAGATCAATTTCCAAGGGAGGACGGCCCTGCTTAGTTGAGGTAGAGTCTGATGACTGCACATCAGAAGTATTGGGCGGCATCTCAAGAACCTTTCTAGGTTCTGCAGGACGAAATGCACTAGTAGCAGCTGAGCCTTTCCATCCCAGTTCACCCTTACTCTTCAACAGATTTTCAGGAGGCATAAAAGATCCTTTAGCTGGAGCGGCAACAGTTATGGGAGCTGGAGAACCATTTCGATTGGGTGAAGATGAAAGAGATGAGAAATTTGAGATTCTTATTGCAGGTGAGTAAACACATGCAGCAGCTGAAATTGGCTCGCTCTGATTCACATCATCTCCAAGTACGCCTTCATTCAAGTCAAAATCAAGTTTAATCCCCACATCTTGCTCAGAGGTTGTAACAAATGAAGAAATCTCAGCTGCAGTTTCCTCCTTTTTGTCTCCATCAGCTGCAGGCATTTTAGCACATGCATCGGCTTCCCTATGAACGGTAGGTGGTTGATCATGATCACCAGAACTTGCAGCATGCTTTTCAAGAGAAGCTAGTTTACCTACGTTCTCAGTGCCATTGGGCTTGCCATGTGTGGTGGAAGCAGATATGATATATGTTCTGTTGCTTGTGACTGAGATGATCGATCCGTTCCTTTCAGTCTGCTCATGGCCTCGACCATCTGAGCTATCAAACATCTTGCTTTTAGATAAATCAGCATTTTCTGGGCATGGAAACTTATCATTAAGAGAGGAAACAGGTCCATCACCCCCCTTTCTTTCCACCACTGTTTTGGTTTCATCAACAGAATGTGGTTTTTGTCCTGATAATGTGGCACCAGTCTGAACACTCTCCTCAAAAGGATGAATTATTGATGAATCCCCATTCATCAAGTTGTCAATATTTTTACCAGATGCAGAAGCATCGGAGTCAACACCATGAGGCAAAGATTTGCAACTAGAATCAGATGTGAACTTGCTTCCTTCCACAATAACTTCATGAACAGAGCAGCTGATTTTTATTTGATCTGTAGGGCTCCTTAGCTCAGAATTGCAATTTGTGAGAACATCAGCAATCTGCCCACCAGTCCTCCGGTCATCCTGGTTCTGATGTGCATCTTCCCTGTCGCACTTTTCTTTTACATCTGCAAGAAAAAAGACGTATGACAATTATTCTTAACATTAACCCAATTAATAAGAACAAAGTTCCAAAGTTTTTTTTTTATAGAAAATCATACCAGTGAGAAGCCCATTTTGTTGAGTTCTATCTTCCGACATGGGAGCAGTCCCTGTGATATCACATGGGAAATTCACACCTGCCTCTTGTATGTCATCCTTAGGAAACAAGGGAACGTTGTCCTTTCCATGCTTTTCAGAGTTGAAATCAGCATTTTCATCATATGGACCAATATTTCGACAACCAGAGTCACCAGCAGAAAACCTGGACTTAGCCTCATTTATGCCATTGCAAGGGTCCTCGGTTGCAGGAGAACCTCCTGGAGAAGCAGGGGAGGAAACTACATCAGATTTGGAAATTTCTCCAGCTGCCACGCTCGCAAGTAAATTCATGCCTATATCATCTCCTCCTGATAAAGGTGTGGTAGCTTCAGAATATTTAGCACAGCTTTCAATCAACGCATTCATGGAGCTAAAAGAATTCCTCATCTTGGGCTCACCAACATGGGTACCTTTATCATTACCACCAGATGATGAACAAGCAGTTCTAGAGATTTCTATAGCCCTCAGAGCTTCATCAGCCGTCCTTCCTTCTTCATTAGGGATAATAGTAGGAGATCCATCACCCTCATCGCATACAATTAGCCCTTCCTTAACATCATTGCTTTGCCACGATTCACCATTGAGATCTGCAGGAGTGTAAGTTCGACCAACATCATCCCTTCCAGTCACCTTCCGATCTCCAGGCTCAGATTTATCAGGAACACCAGGAGAGGATGCTCTGCTACCAGCTGAGGGATCTTCCAAAGAGCCTCCGCTGGTGCTTCTGGCAGGGCTGCGACCAGGATTAGGAAACCTGACAATCAATCTATGATTGCTTCCATGATCTGAAGCAGATGCATCCCCTGTTTTATCATAATTTACTCCAGCATGTGAAGCCCTCTCACCCGTTGAATTTCGGACAAGCATGACTGATTTGTTCGAAATAGATTCCCTGTGCCCCCCAGTTATATTGCTAGCTATAAAACCATTGTTTGACCTTCGTTGGCGTGATGAACCACCAGAAGTCTTGTTGGCATTCACTGATCCTGCAGTAGAGCTCCTAGCATCTTCCTTCAAAGAAGAGCCAACAGTCTTGCCATGATCACTTGAACAAGACTGGCTCGAACTGCTGCTCTTTTCCTCCTTTGCTACTATCTGTGGCAAATCCGAAATCCCACTACCAGCAGCAACTTTTGAAAGCGACTCCTTTGAGTTAATTATTCCAGATGCCAAAGAAGAAACTTGCAGTTTCCCAGATCCCACAATAGCAGCTGTAGACTTCACAGCATCTGCATGAACAGACTTCACAGCCATGCCCTTAGATGTGGATTGCTGAGTGATTGAGCTTTTCAAAGATAACTCGCCCGATCCAGTACGCCTATTTCCAGCATGTGAAAGTTCAGAGAAACCCTGTTTGACCGGCCATGCCATGGCTTGGCTGGGTCCAACAGGTTTGGCATCATTAGTTTTCATTTCCGCATCAACTCTTTTCTTCCAAGTGTCCACAAGACTTCTAGCTTTCTTCTGAATCTCCAAGTTCTTATGACTGCGCAAATGATTCACAGACTTTCCAATATTACAAGTCTGGAGGGCATTTAGATTGACAGGTAACTTATCCAATGCACGAAGTAATGCCAACAAAAACTCTTCCACAGCTTTATCGCTCTCTTTGGGACTATGCCGATCACCAGCCTTTCCTTTGTGTGCCTCTTGAAGCCATTCATCTAGAACAGGCACGCCCCTAATCTGCACAAACTTGTTCAGGCAGTCTACTCGATCAGTAGCTGCAATCACATCTGCTAATAGAACCCGGCAATTTAAATCTATTTTCTTACTATTATCAACTTGCATCAGCTGAACCAGCTTCTCAACCCCATCAGTACTTGTAAGGGCCCCTTTCTCTGTTATTTTAGATATCTCAGACTTTAGCATGTTGTTGTCAAAGATACAACCAGTAGAATCACCTTCATCCGTTTTTGAAGTACGTTCTCGCTTAATAGGGTCTGTAACATGATCACCCCTCTCCCTCTTCTTGCCCTTAAGTTGAGAAGAGAAGGAAGTCCCACTGTTCTGTATGCTATCTGAACCAGATTTTAACTGTTCTGCTGATGATGGACCATTCAATCTCTTTGGAGAGCGTCCCCCAGACTGCACTGCAGCATGCATTTCTAGCCTAGTCTTATCTAAAAGCTGATCTACTTCTTCCTGATGTTCCTGACAGAAGAAGTGTCATATGGAAGCATTAATAATTTAAAAATCACCATATTTTTATCAGAATAGAGCAAAATTATTCAACGCAGAAAATATTACATTTATATAATCCTGATCAGTTAGCCACCATAAACACTTGTTCGCTATGTCATACACTCTCCTACACACAAACGAAGATATTCCCAATGGCAGGTCAACACCCTTGCGAAGGAATGCAACTTTACAAGGATGAAGTAAAGAAGCAGCAGATATTACGTCCTTGTGGAAAGAGTAAAAGACTTCGTTCGGTGCTGCTTCTGGTAATATGCCTTTTGCAAGCTTGACGTCAGCAGGTCGGTAAAGCCAATTTACACATAATTTGAAATAAGCCTCTTTGTCAGTCGAAAACCATCGTATAATTCCAATAAAAGGTGGAGCATTGCCTGCCTGGAAAAGTGCACAATCACCTACTTGAACTTTTCTACCGTCCTGCTAATTAAAGAAACATTTACATTAATTGCATAAAGCGCTGACTAAATAAGCAATCAACAAACTATATTTATAAAAATTTAAACAATAAAATAAAATGAAAAAGAATAATATAAAAATATAAATGGACATGATAGAAGCAAAATATGGTTTATCAAGCTAGAAAGCTAATATTGATTTTAATCAATTGCTTCTAAGATATTTGTTGAAAATATTACCTTAACCGGAAGTTTACATCCATTAACTAATATTTAAGACAGTAAAAATCCAGTAAAATTTGAGCATTTACTGTGAGGCACAAATCATAGACAACGCAGAAATATAAACTGCAGTACTTCAATATCTACTAATGAAAAAACTAAAGACTATAAACGCCAAAAAGCCTTCCTTACACGAACAATAGAACAATCTCTGCTAGTTTCTAATGCTGATTTCCGCTATCAACCTTAATAAATCATTTATGCCAGAAGACTGAAGTGATCAAGACATAAGGATAAAAAGTAAAAAATTTAAAAAAATAAAATAAAACATAACAATGGCCATGAAGTATATTCCAAACATGAGGAAATCAAAAAAGCATGAACAATGATTTCACTTCAATGAATAGGATTGAATAGACAATCGCCCTGATCTCAGTTTGCATCTATTTTTCTTTAAATTGTATCGATCATTAATACTTTCTAGTTTTCAGATACAAATAGTAAAATAGCTACTTCAAAGAAAACATGTAAATTGCTAATTATGAACTGAAAAGCCTACATTACCATACGGGATTTCCAAAAAAAAAATAAATGTAAGGATTAAATCAGAGTCAGGCAAACCAATTAACAATCCTACTAAGAAAGCCTTAGAACGGCATCGCTAATGTATTAAAAAACAGCAGAGAAATCTCTCATCGTTTGAAAGCTTGCATTACAGTTAAAATGCTTTGAGCAAAGAAGTGCTGAATCAGAAAATCTTTTCACCAAAATTATATAGTGATAAACAAGCATCGGTATCTAGGAAACATAACAGCATGCAGAAAAACACTCCTCCTATAGCATAGAACACCTTTTTTCTCACTCTTAAGGAGGTGCTTGGTGGCATACTTTTAACTAGTTTTAACCATGAATTTAACGTAAATCCAGCCAAACACTAAAAATATGAAATTTAAATCCTGCGCTCCATTAAATCGAATACTCGCTCGTTTCATCTAATTTTCAACGTATATCTGAACAAATTTAGGAGTTTTGGCTCGCAAGCATTTCTCCGTCAAACTAAGGATTTGATAAATATGGATTTATCGGATTTACTAAGTCCTACTTAATGTAAATCTGGGATGCAGCCAAACACTGCCTAAGTTTTGCATTTGATAGATCCAAACATGCTCATATTGACAGATTCAAATTGCTACATAGAGTTAAAAAGCATTAGAATATTATACACTCTTGGCCCGCAACTTAAACCATCAAGCCATCAACTAGACAGCCATTTTAAAAAATGACCTACTGGCTAAGAAAAAAAATGCCCAAACACAGCAGAAAGGAAGATAAGAAAATAGGGTTTATCTATTCCATGTCTTAAAAAATTCATCACTTCCTTCCAAAAAAATAATTAAACGAAAATAAGCATAATAATAGTAAAAAATAAAAAGCAAATATAAGGAAATTTCCTCTAATATTCATGATCATATAAAATCAAAGTATTTTCAAGTATACCAAGGGCACAAATAAAAATCAGAAATTTGAAGCACAGGAACCTTGAATAAGATAAGAAAATGAGAATAATGCTTTTTTTTTTTGGAAAAAGTCTCCAATTCTGCACATTCTCTAATAGAATACATTATAACATGTGAAAGATGAGGCATCCAGGACCATAAAATTTTCTATACACCAATCTTCTCTATCTGAAAAACAAGAAATAGATAACATTTAACTGAGATTAAACACCCATTTAAAAAAATATGAAAACAAAAATGTTCATTTAAGCCTGCAAAATATGCAAATTCTCCAAAGCAAACATGCAATGTGCAACAAGGATATTAAGAATCCTCAGAATCACACAAATATTATGAATAATAGTAAAGATAGAAATAAAGGTGCTAAATCCTGAATGCAACAATCTTATACAAATACACTTTCATTAGCAAAATTCGGCATTAAATAACATGCAATTGGAACCATTGTTAATTAAATAAATTATAAGCAAGCCCATGTACTTCCAAGGTCACAGAGTATGGTTCTCAAGGGGGAAAAATGGTTTCGCTTATACAAAGTCAACGGAAAACAAAAAGAAAACAGAAACCGGCTTCAAAGAAGGATGAAGACTAAAGGAAAGCATATAACTGTAAATTCTTGCAGAACAAGCTAGTTCTGCAAGAATTAGTAAAAAGCTTACCATAACACTTGCAACAGAGCATTAATTTAGAAAACAAAGGATTGGAAAATAAGATCAAACTCCTCATATTACCATACAAATTAAAAAAAATATCACATGATGACGATAAATCAAGCTAATACAAGTACAATAAAACAGCATAAAGTTGTTTCAGAGATTGTTTGAATCAAAATTATCCAATTGTATATCATTTATGGCCGCAATAAAGCTAATGAAGACGATATTGACAAAGAATACATGGTGTCAAAATGGTTAATTGTGAATTTTATTGAAAGGGCTTGCCAACCTACATTAAATTTATAGCAATGTCAAGAATTCATTTTAGTGGAGAAATATCTTGTCAGCCGTTGAGCTCAAGTGCGTCAAAAATTGATACCAAATTTATTACAAAAAATGATATGCATTTTAACTAGGCCATAGTAAAACATATATATCATTATACTGCCAAGAAATGAGCATTAGGTTAAAAGAATAAAACTGACATGTCGTCCAGAAAGTGGAAGGCAAAGTTTCCCTCTATAATCATACAAAATTCCCAGTCAAACACCTATAGGAAAGAGTGCCAAAAATGAACTCTGAAACTTAATAAGATAGTTCACCACGATTGTACAAAATTAAAGCAATAAAAGGCACTCATTTGCTTGAAATATATATTGTCTGTCCACAGGCACAGTGTCTTAATCAATAACATTATTATGCTAAAAAGGTAGGCTATCAATAAATCAGACGATCAAGAAAAGCCTAGGAAGAAATAGTAGCTATGCAATCAAGACAGAATACAATATATAAGCTAATTCATCCTCCTAACAAGCAATTCATGGTTTTACCCTAAAGCTGTAAAGAAAAATAGGACAATGAGAATCAAAACAAGTAAAAAATGGACCCAATGTTCACCACGGTACAAAATTCCACGGCAAACGACTGTGAAAAGAGATACATCCATCGAGGATCCGATCCTACATGACACACAAAGGAAGTGCCCTAAATCAGCGGAACATACGGAAAAACCCCCAGAAAACAATCAATAGTCCACACAACTAAGTCACATGAACAGACAAACAAATCCAAAGACCAAATCAGTCCTTCAATCCGAAAACAACCTCAAAAACAGAAAAAAGCAATAATCCCCTTTACATGCTACCTCCGTCTGCAAATTAAGTTCCTCCGACTACTAGAGACCTGTATCCCCAAGCCTAATCAAGGCAGGAGGAAGGAATATTACCTTCAAGAAAGAATCTGCAGAGGTCTGAACCAAATTTGCCGCCGGAGCTGGTGGCTGTATAATCACAGCCGGTTTCTCTACTGCTGCTGCTGTACCGGGCGCAGGGACCGACCACATGTGCTGCCTCCGTTTCCTCTCTTCACCTTGCCGCCCATGCATAGCCTTGCATCTTCCCCACCGTTGTTGGTTCCGATCCCTCGTCCTCCCCGTGCGAGACACATCAATTCCCCACCTTTAAACAAATCCCCTTGTCCCCGATGACAGAACGAATAAACCCTAGGCACCCACCTGCTACCTCTATACCGATCCGCGAAACCCTAGATCCGCCGCGTTCACGCACATCAGCCGATCAAAAACGCCGAAACCCTAATTCGCAGAGCGGCCACCGACGACTCGCCGACGACCTATCGAATCGAATCGAGCAATCGAGAGAACGGGTAAGAACACGAAAGGCGAAAAAGAAGGGATTTTCAGAGAGATTTGGGTCGCGGAAACCGCGATCTGTGAGAAGAGAGAGAAGCTTATTGCCTTATTGGAGCGACCACGCAAGACGGCAAAGGGAGAAATGTGTACCTGGTAGAGGAGAACGGGCAGTTTGGGCAGCTTAAACGGGCAGCAAATGTCAAGCGTGCGACGGGCGAACTCTCGCACATGCGAGCAAAAATGCGAAGATCGCGCCAGCGCGCGGTTTTTTTTTTCTTTTTTTATTTTCATTGCGCAAATGACATCATGATTTTTATTTCCNCCGCCGCGTTCACGCACATCAGCCGATCAAAAACGCCGAAACCCTAATTCGCAGAGCGGCCACCGACGACTCTCCGACGACCTATCGAATCGAATCGAGCAATCGAGAGAACGGGCAAGAACACGAAAGGCGAAAAAGAAGAGATTTTCAGAGAGATTTGGGTCGCGGAAACCGCGATCTGTGAGAAGAGAGAGAAGCTTATTGCCTTATTGGAGCGACCACGCAAGACGGCAAAGGGAGAAATGTGTACCTGGTAGAGGAGAACGGGCAGTTTGGGCAGCATAAACGGGCAGCCAATGTCAAGCGTGCGACGGGCTAACTCTCGCACATGCGAGCAAAAATGCGAAGATCGCGCCAGCGCGCGGTTTTTTTTTTCATTTTTTATTTTCATTGCGCAAATGACATCATGATTTTTTTATTCCTTTTTTTTTTTGTAAATATAAATTATTTTTTGGAATATTTAGTTACATACCACTTAGTTCCTATGTATTTACATCTCCAACATCTAAATTTTAATTTTGATATATGTCATCTTAAATATGTATTTCATTGCATTTGCTTCAAGTAATGTTACACCACTAAATATAAAATACAAAGATTTACATACCTTTCGCTTGAATTCTTATGTATTTACACATCAAACGCCAAAAATTTAATTTTTACATATAAGTCATTTGGCCTATGCATTGAAAGGTGTATTTCACTTTTATAAGTTAAGATAGTGGCATTTTCTCGTGTGATATGATATATTTGGGCGGTATAAACCTACAAGGTAAAGTATCAGTGTAAGGTGATGTCCCAATAAGAAATTACATACAATAGCTTTTAGCTCATTAAAAATTCTTTAAAAAATAAAAGTTCATGATTATCGCCTTAATTTATCTCCAAACATGCTAACTATTCACTTTCTTATTTTGAATATAATTTATCATATGAATGAGTTAGCTAAACCTTACATTTTTAGTCCAAATCTTTAGCACAAGGCATAGCTCTCCAAATATGCAATTCTTGTTCTATTTAATTCGTCAGCCGACACATACTTTCCAATCTTTCATCACCTTATCGTAAACTCTAAAATACTTATCTAAACATTAAACTGAAGACTTAAAAGACATTAACCGCTGTCAAGTGATGGCGTCCAACCCACTTAGATAGCTTATTATGTGAATTAAATACAACTAGTAATCACCATTATAAAATATAAATGACAATGCATTAGGTTATGCATTATGAATGGCAAATGAAGGATGATTATAATATATTATTAGTAGAGTTAATTTTATCTAATTATTGAAGTTATTGTGATGTTGAAACAATAAAGAAAGTTGCATGTTATAGAAGTCTTTGGTACGATTATATTGATAATCATGTATATGATTAATTTCATAATGTATTTCTATATATATATATTTATATATGTCACATCATAAGGTATATTTATATATGATTGTGCATGACTTATTAGTCACTTATCCTTACTTGATAGCATCTGTTAGCATCTAATTTGATTAGCCATTCATAAAAGAGCATAATATTGACATAAATATTATTATAATAGCATGCACATTTCACATATTACAAGCAACTAATTAGCATAAGTTTTATTATTAATATAAAAATTGATATTTACATATCAAGACATGAATTATGGGATAAATAAATACATTTAATAATAGTAACATGTATGAAAAATAAATATTATAGTAATATGAATCAATTTAAAGTGTGTGAATTTATGAAGTAATGCATCAAGGCACATCAAGGCATGTATTAGCAAATAAGTATAGGACATGTATTAGCAATAAATAAGTAATAAAAATAAGATAGACAGTTCTACAAAAATATTTAAGAATCTAACACAAGTTATGATGACAGTTCTCCTAACAAAGAAGAATATGATAGATAAAAATTACTAATCTCAATGTGATTGACATGATATTCCAAACTTAACTAAGAACAGATTCACTAAATTGCACAGGTAGAGACCTTATATACAAGAATCATTGATTAATCATATAAATTGAAAATCAAAACCAAGGAAAGTGCAACCTAAATTAAATAAATAGCCTAAAGTTTAATTGAATCAATTGTCATTATCACAATGACTTAACTTATGCTAACAAAATTCAATTATAATTTTCTACTTCAAGAGCAAAAAATAAATTTATATATGAACTTGTTAATTTCACATGCACATAAGCTAATATAATCAATCAAAAATTTTCTATTAAAAGAACTACTTATCAAGTTATTATATGCTTCATATGCAATAGGATTGGAGGACAAATGAGACGAAATAGAGGGAGGAGATAATGATGACTCGTTGATTTTGTTCGATCAATGAAAAAGCATATATGAAATAAGATGGACAATTATCGATCAACGGCGTAAAAGGGAGAAATGATGATTAGAATTTGAGAGGAAGAAGAAACAATAAATGCTCTGTAGTTGAGGAGATTTAGCGGTTGCGAAGCAGAAAAAATGACACAATGTTCTAGTTCTTGGTTCTTAAATCACTTGCAAAGGTGGTGATAAGCATGAGAATTAGATCATGTGATCAACGCAATAGTTAAGATAGAGGTAGTCAAGGTCAAGTAGGTATTTTATGATTAAGAAGGTTTGATTCAAGGAGGCTAGGTTTTAAGGAGACCTCCTTCAATCCTTACACTTGACATGTTCACTTCCCTATCATAAACTGAACATTTATATTTGATTTCCAATTTGTTCATCAAAATTTAAAAAGGACACCAAATAAAAACACTCATCCTTAGTACTTATTATTAAGGAAAAATTCTATTAGCAAAGATACTAATTGATACGTCATCAACAAAATTATATCAGTTGACATGAATCTCGACATAATTTTTTGAGTGAGGAATATTCAAACTTCAATTACAAATCAACTAAAACTCAAATTTAAGCAAATTTATAATCAATGTGACCTGCTAGATGAGACAGAGCCAAAAATACAAAAATTGGTCCATTCCGAGTAAAATCAAGCCCAGATCAAGACATTAAACCATTATTGGAAGTTTACTACATAATTGCAATATCAAACATATTCTAAACCTAACAAACTTATAGTTAAATTGAGCTCCTTGGCCAGAATAATCTAATGAGCTTGATATCGCTCAATTTTGTTATCATTAAGACACTCAAACATTCATTGAACAATGTCTGATCAATAGAATCTATGTGAGTCATTCGATAGAGTTGCATGAATTCTTTCCTTATTTGCACAGAGACTTCTCCTATATTATATAAATAGAACTCACAGTCACAGAACTTGCAAAGAGGCTTCTCTTCCTGAGATGTGACGTAGATCTTGAGCCATAAGAAGATTGCAACTTGCAAAATGAGTTGTTGAAGTCTAGCAACGTTTCTACACTGAAATTACGATGAACTCCTCCCACTCTTGCAACCGCCGACCACTGTCGAACACCGCTCATCGGTCATCGTCGATCACTATCGACCGCCGCCTACTCCTTACAGTGAAATCACTTACGGAGTCACTACATACATTGTAGAATCACTGCATGCATTGCGAAACAACGAAGCACGATAAAAGCAAAGTATCACCCAATACGTCATTTAATGAAGCACCTCGAAGTTCTCGAAGATAGTGCATTGATTATAGTAACTATGTCTCAATATTTTGACTTAGAACTATACTTAAAATTTTCAACACTAAATTATCCTAATTTCGAATATTGTATATTAAAAACATCCCAACAAAACATTCTAAAGTATAGAAAGGGCAACATTAAAAAAAAAAAAAAATCATAGCCACTTTTCGGTCATAAGCACTATATATATGTGTGTGTGCGTGTGTGTGTGCAAATGCCCTTGAAAGGATCTCCTATGGACCTTTAAGGGGTAGAGCGATCAAAAGGCAATAAAGATGTAATTGTCATTTCACTTTATCTTTAGTCCTCTATAAAAATAGAGAAATGTAGAATGTAGAGGAGGGATTTCTAATGTTCGAAAAAAATACCTAATTTCTTACACCTTTTTATTTTATTTTGTGCCTCATTTCACACTCTATTTCTTAGGTGTAATTCACATACAAATATGTGCCCCATAATATATATACATACATACATACATACATACATACATATATATTGTATCCAATGATTCAGAACAATACCAAGTCAGTTTCACAAGTCGTGCATGACCAAATTGCCAGTGGGCTAAAGACAAATTGTTCTACTCATTGATTGAAGATTGGAGAAGAGAGTTACTTGTCTTCTATAATTTATGTTGGAGCGAAATTCTTTTCGTTGATGAAAGATCCTAATTGAAATGATTTGATGACTTGTAAATATGACTGCTAAAAAAGCTTTTAATTTATTGGGGCATTTACATACATACCACGCATTTCTTATGTATTTTCATATCCAACATCTCAACTTTGCTTTTTTACATTTATACCATCCAAATCTTGCATGTCCCAAAATATGCCATCATTTTAACTTTTTTTTAAAAAATGAAATATACATTTTCGTAAAAACATTAAAGTTTGGGTGATAGATATGTGAATACATAGAAATTGAGTGGTATATATGTAAATCTTTAATTTTTTTTTTTATTTTGACAAAGATAACAAAACAATTGAAGCATTCAAAGCTTAGGGGAAAATTATTACATCCGGAGTCCAGTCTCGTACTGACACGTGTAATGTCGGCTCATTTACATAAAAAAAATTAAATTAAATAATAAAAAAAAAACGCGCGGCCCGACCTTACCGATTCGTTACAGAGTCTAAGCAAATATTTTTCTGTGTTATTTATCCTTGTGTCGTGTTATAGAAATATTTCCTCATGTTATTCTGAATAATACATCAATAATACAAAAATAACACATGAATAACTCACAAAATATTCAGAAAAACGTGGGAGAATATTTTTATGCGATGAAATATTTCTATACTTATCGGTCAGACCGGTTCGAGTGTTTTCATTATTTTTTCATTTTTTATATAGGTAGGCCAACCTTTCACATGTCAGCACGAGATTGAACTCTGTAAACAGCTCTGCATACAGAATCCTGATGTAATAATTTTTCTGAAGATTGAGACCTCCCACAAACCTCACTGCAGAATGACCGCCGTGCCATGAATCTCAAGACATAAACATAGACCATTTGAAGTCGCTTTATTAAAATTGTTCTTCCTGTTAATAAACTTAATTTATAATGATTGAACACGAAATAAGAAAATCGTCTTTTCAAACTGTTGCTTTTTTTAATAATTAGAACAATTATTGAGCTTTCAGAACTAAATTGTCAGACTATCTTAATTCGTCTTTTTTTTCCCTGTTTTTGATGTGATCGATTTGTAATTTAGTTATATTTGCTTCTTTTTTCTTTGCATGCTGTTTTTTGTATTAGTTTTTTCTCTTCTGAGTTTAGGGGTTGTCTCTTATGTACTGTAACAGTATTGTTTTCTTTCATATATACCACACAATTTTCATGTATTTACATATCCTTCACCAGAGATTTTATATTTACACACGTAACACTCTAATCCTTAAAACAACATTAAGAGAATACTTGTACTACTAACTTCTTAAAATTGAAATGCTCATTTTCATGCAAAGGTTAATGGCACATAAGTTGAGCTAAGCCAAACTTTCGAAGTGGCTGAACCAAGCTCATTTGTCTGATGGACTGAACTGAGCCCCTTATTTAAAAGTAGTTGAATAGAGCCTACTTTTAGAAAGTAGCTGAATTGATGTCATCTTTCGAAGTGGTTGGACTCATTTCTTTTACTCATGGGGGGCAGCGTATCTGGCTTAGGGAGATATAAATAGTGGAGATGGTCATCATTACCATTAAGGACGACACATGTCTTTCCATTTTTAAAAGCGTTGCCAGACTTCTACATATCAGTATTTTCATCAAGACTAAGTGGATAAAAGTCGCATAATACTATTTTTTTTTGTTAAAAAAAATTCATTATTGTATAAAAGGATAGTCAAGCTAAGAGAGAGAAGCCTTCTCTCGATCTTTCAAAAAATATTTTAGCTCGAAAAATCTCCTATGAGCCCCTGATATTCCGGTTTTCCGGAGGCTCGAGTTCAACACATAACCTCTGAAACCTTTTTCGAGTTTTGTACCATCTTTCTTTTGCCGACCCTACACATAAGAAGATTCAAGAGATATGTCATGTACAAAATGATTTGCGAGGCATGTAATTAAATTTCCCAAAATATAAAATGTTTTATTCTTGATACATGTGATATTTATTATGGTTCTGAAATATTTGGTAAGTAGTGCTAATTATTTCAAACTAATTAAGAACATTATATAAATTTAGCCCAACTCTATTTAGGGCTGTCAAAGCGGCTCGTTATTTGCGAACAGCTCATGTTTGGCTCGTTAAGANTATATATATATATATGTATATATATAATGCATCCAATGATTTAGAACAATACCAAGTCAGTTTCACAAGTCGTGCATGACCAAATTGCCAGCGGACTAAAGACAAATTGTTCTACACATTGATTGAAGATTGGAGAAGAGAGTTACTTGTCTTCTATAAATTATGTTGGAGCGAAATTCTTTTCGTTGATGAAAGATCCTAATTGAAATGATTTGATGACTTATAAATATGATTGCTAAAATAGCTTTTAATTTATTGGGGCATTGACATACATACCACCCATTTCTTATGTATTTTCGTATCCAACATCTCAACTTTGCTTTTTTACATTTTTACCATCCAAATATTGCATGTCCCAAAATATACCATCATTTTAGCTTAAGAAAAAATGAAATATAGATTTTCATAAAAAAAAATAAAGTTTGGGTGATAGATATGCAAATACATAGGAATTGAATGGTATATATGTAAATCTTTTAAATTTTTTTTTTTGACAAATCTTCACTAACCTTATCTTTGTATTTACAAAGATACCAAAACAATTGAAGCATTCAAAGCTTAGGGGAAAATTATTACATCAAGACTCTGCATGCAGAGCTACTTGTGGAGTCGAGTTTCGTGCTGACACGTGTAATGCCGGCTCATCTACATAAAAAATGAAAAAAAATAAAATGTGTGGCCCGACCGGACCGGACCGATGCGTTACAGAGTCTAAGCAAATATTTTTTGCGTTATTTATCCTTGTGTCATGTTATAGAAATATTTTCTCATGTTATTCTGAATAACACATCAATAACACATCAATAATTCAAAAATATTCAAAATAACGCAAGANTTCGCGAACAGCTCGTGTTCGGCTCGTTAAACAAACTAGCCGAACACGAGCTGAGCACGGCTCGCTCGTATTCGGCTCGTTTACACCCCTAACTCTATGGCTATAAATTTAACATTAATTATTATTTTTAATACTTAATCAATCCAGTTAACTTTTTAATGCTTAATTTAAGTAAGAATTAAGTCAAGCTTAATTGGAAAAGTTATCTATCCGCAATCCCAGCTTGACCCAATTGCGAAACATAATGAATTTTTTGGCTCAAATAGTTATGTTTAATTCAGCTATTAAACTTTCGTTAAATATAGATATTAAAATAAATTAAATTTGATTGATAATATTATTATAAGATCTGTACATAACTGTCGCAATGAGACAGATTTGCAAGGGCCAAATCATGGCTGTAAACAATAGACTTCTAAGTTTATTTGTGATGGGCCAGCTACTAAGTGGGACAAAACTGCCTGCAGGCAAGAAAGGTTGAAAATGATAGCTATCGGTAGGCAACACCTTTTTTTTATTATCTTCATGTTGTGAAAAAAGATGACAATAAAATAAAAAATGAAAAGAGAAAAATTACATGCAGAAAAAAAAAACACAAGAGCGGCACATATTTATGTGGTTCTGCAAATTTTCCTACATCAACGAAATTGCAGAAAATTTTATTTCTTCGGAGAATTGCGCCGTCGAGCGTCTCGACCTCAACAAGAAAATCTCTATTTTATTCTTTCCCATCCACTCTCTTTCTCTTCCTCTTTTTCTCTCTTAGAGGACTTGGCTTGGTCTGATTTTGCTTTGCTTGGCTTTTTTATGAGAAACCATAAGAGCCTATTTATAAAAATCAGGAGAACAGTAAGTGGGAGGTAGGTGAGCGGTATATAGGAAGGTAGATGAGCGACAACTAGGATTCTTAATTAGAAAACTAATTAACAACAGTTAATTAAATTAAGGTGGACCGAGTTTCACATTACCCAACACTTCAATGTATAAAGTTTGTCTTATTAGTTTTTAGCAAATAAAAAAAAAAATTAAGTATCTACGTGATTTTTTGAACAATTAAACCGATGCAGTTACGTGCGTCATGATCGAATCATTATTAATTTGATAAAAATAAAAATATGATTTGGCCATCTGATAATTTGAAAATTGTATGAAGGATGGTGCTTGATTTGCAAATAACATTGTTTTGGGTGCCCTAATAAATATTGCTATTTACAAATCAAACACCAAATTGAATTTTTTGAATAATTAAATGGAAGCATTTACTGGTGTCATGATATTATTGGTTCTGATTTTTCATGAGATTTGATATTTTATTGAATATATATTAATTTGATAGTTCAAAAATATAATATATGTGTTCTATTTATAAATATTAAAAAAAAATATATCTGTTTTTAGTATTAAATATATTAAATTCCCACTCATGTTCACAAAATCAAAGTGGCGCAGCGGAAGCGTGGTGGGCCCATAACCCACAGGTCCCAGGATCGAAACCTGGCTTTGATATAAGAGAGGCTTCCTGCGTTGTTTTTTTTTAAATTCGTATTTATCCTTTTTCTTTTTTGAAATTATATTTTTCCAATAAATTTTTTTGCCCCTTTCGGCCGGCGAACTAAACAATATTTTGTTCAAAGAAAGTAAAGCTTTTTTTTGGCCCTTTTTGCCATTGGAGCTTCCTAAATCAGATATTATAACTATTTACATACATGCCACCCAATTCTTATGAATTTACATATTAGAATTCAAAAACTTGATTTTTATATTTATACCACCCAAATCTTCTGTATTATGATTTAAATTTAAAAATGTTTGATAGATATATATATATATTTAAAATACTTGAAATATTTTTAGATATTTTTAATAATTTTAAAAGCAAATTTATTTATTTTTAAACGTTTTAATTAAAAACATATAGAAATTATATTATTTATATATATTTTAAAAAATAATATAATAAGATAAAATAAATGGGATAGTGATTGACAATAGAAAAAAAAATGTTTATAAACACAATTTAGAATTTATGGGGTGATGACAATTCAACATAAGAAAATTTAATAAAATTATTATTTTAATTAAGAGCGTAAATGAGTTGAACTTGAGCAAACTGACTGTGCGTTAGTGTTAGGCTCATTAATAAACTTTTCTTTTTGAAATTAGCTCGTATTCGAAATGACTAGAAAAAGTCTGTTTGTGTTTATCATGAATATTCTTTTTTGTTTTCAGCTCGTGTTCGGGTCGAACTAGCTTATTTAAATTAATTAAAAAACAGATGTAGGGTGTTGGATTCAAACATAAAACATTTCTTTACAATAAAATGCACAAAATCACATGACCACACAAGAAGCGGTAATTAAAATTTATATATAAATGTATATAACTTATATAATTATTGATTTACATATTTAAACATAAAATTTTTACCATTTTATTTATATCAATTAAAAATTTTTATTTCACATATCTTGACTTAAGAAGAATGAATTACATATATTCATGCACATATTAAATTACAAATATGTAAGAAAAATAATATTTGTGTTAAATATGTAAATAGATAAGAAATAAGTGGTATACATGCAAATCTCCCTTCTCCCTTAATCTGCTAGTAAATAAAACATCAGCTAAGCCAATTACACATTTCAACAATTTCATATCACTGACAGACAAAACCAAGAATTGACTTTCGCCGTAGGGACGGGGAGCGCATTTTCAACGCTTGACGGCGCAGCGCCGATAAATTCGGGACTGACTCTTTCTTCTTCACGAAGTTGCTCCCCTTTCTTCGGTCAAATCTTCCATGTACTACCTTCTTCTTTGGAATCCATTCCGTTTTCAACGGCGATAAATGACGGAATTTCACTTTACTCTCGCCTGGAAGCGATGCCCTCGATGCTAATTACGGCTTGGTATTGATTCTGGTCCAGGCTTGGGAGAGAGCGCGATTGAGAATGTTGGTTCTTGATCTTTCTGGAGTTTTAGGGTTTTAATTGTATTTTTGATGGGATTGTGCTTCTTTTGAATCTAAATGGATTGCATTGCAGAAAAACTGAAATTGTGGCTAAGAAGATCGACTTTGGCGTAACAGCGAAACGCAGAACGTGTTTGACCCAAGAGTCTGGGCATAAGTGCTAGTTTTCTCTGCTGTTTTCAAGATATAAAAACTGAAATGAAGCTTATGCGTAATTCTGATCTGAAGCCACGGGAGAGCTTGCCGGAGAGCTAGAGGAGGCTCTGATACCGAGATGAAACACAACCTGCATACAATGAGAATAGGAGAAGAAGAAGTATTATCGGAAGGTATGAGAGCTGAAAAACTCATGTAGCATGATTCTATTAACTGTCACACAAACACGCGCGCGCGCGCGCATATGTTGGTAGGAGACGGAGAATATTGCAGCAGTGTCTGTTAGGATCCTGAGTAGTGGACCGACTGAACTGTGTTAGATATGCTGAAGCTGGTTATTAAAATTTGATACTCAAATTTTAAAATCTTGTTTGAACATTAGTTTTAACCATAAAATCAAACCACAGAACTTCAACCCATACACCCTATGATCACTCGCTCTAAAACAGGTATATCTAAACCTAAATAGATTTTGGATCTCGCTTCACTCTTACCACTCCAGCCGCCCCATCATCCTTCTCCTCTGCTGCTTAGCACGAATGCTGGCGTCGTGCCATATCCAAGGAATTTCAAGCTCTCCAACAACAAAGAACTCGGACTCTCGTTCCTTGTTCTAATTAGAGTGCCCTCAACTGCTGTTGGATCTTCAAGTTGAAATTCAATCCATACTTTTCCATAGCTTGACATAAACCTGGCCTCTTCGCCCAATGCTACAAGCAAGAATACAACATCAATTATGCTAAAACATTCAGTTCCGCTGTAAAAATGAGGACAATTTAGTATCTTCATTGTCATTTCCACCTACCTCAACTGGCCAGTGACTCAATTGGATGTTCTAGTGCTTTTCTTCACGGTTCTCTTCAAGAAATTGTCTACATGATTCAACCAAAAGGCTTTCATTGATCCAACAAAGCCACCTATGTTTGTGAACTTCACAACGCTCTTTATGACCTTAAGCAAACTCCACGCCATAAAACATTNTTTGATAGATATATATATATATATATATATATATTAAAATACTTGAAATATTTTTAGAAATTTTTAATAATTTTAAAAGCAAATTTATTTATTTTTAAAAGTTTAAATTAAAAAGATATAGAAATTATATTATTTAAATATATTTTAAAAAATAATATAATAAGATAAAATAAATGGGATGGTGATTGATAATAGAAAAAAAATGTTTATAAACACAATTTAGAATTTATGGGTGATGATAAGTCGGCATAAGAAAATTTAATAAAATTATTATTTTAATTAAGAGCTTAAATGAGTTGAATTTGAGCGAGCTGACTATGTGTTAGTGTTAGACTCATTAATATTTTTTTTTTTGTTTGAAATTAGCTCGTGTTCGAAATGACTCGGAAAAATGTGTTCGTGTTGCCTTGAATATTCTTTTTCGTTTTCAGCTCGTGTTTTGACTTGAATTAGCTTATTTAAATTAATTAAAAAGACAGATGTAGGGTGTTGGATTCAAACATAAAACATTCCTTTACAATAAAATGCACAAAATCACATGGCCACACAAGAAGTGGTAATTAAAATTTATATATAAATGTATATAACTTATATAATTATTGATTTACATATTTAAACATAAATTTTTTACCATTTTATTTATATCAATTAAAAATTTTCATTTCACATTTCTTGACTTAAGAAGAATGAATTACATATATTCATGCACATATTAAATTACAAATATGTAAAAAAGTAATACTTGTGCTAAATATGTAAATAGATAAGAATTAAGTGGTATGCATGCAAATCTCCCTTCTCCGTTAATCCGGATACATCACTAACAGACAAAACCAAGAATGGACGTTCGCCGCAGGGACGGGGAGCGCATTTTCAACGCTTGACGGCGCAGCACGCTGCTGCGCCGATAAATTCGGGACTGACTCTTTCTTCTTCACGAAGTTGCTCCCCTTTAGTCGGTCAAATCTTCCATGTACTACCTTGTTCTTGGGAATCCATTCCGTTTTCAAAGGCGATAATTGACGGAATTTCACTTTACTCCCGCCTGGAAGCGATGCCCTCGATGCTAATTACAGCTTGGTATTGATTCTGGTCCAGGCTTGGGAGAGAGCGCGATTGAGAATGTTGGTTCTTGATCTTTCTGGAGTTTTAGGGTTTTAATTGTATTTTTGATGGGATTGTAAGCGCAGCGCAGAACGTGTTTGACCCAAGAGTCTGGGCTGATGTTAGTTTTCTCTGCCGTTTTCAAGATATAAAAACCGAAATGAAACTTATGCGTAATTCTGATCTGAAGCCACGNTCAGACCTTCCTCTCTCAAATCCTCAATTCTATCGCTATCTAATCGGATCACTCCAATACCTTACCATCATCTGCCTGGACCTTGCCTTTACGGTCAACCACCTTTCTTAATAGGCATAAGCCTCTCCAATACCCGTCTGAACCTTGCCTTTACCACCAACGGCCTGGACCTTGTCTTTACCATCACTGCAATATTCCCCGTCTTCTACCAACCTATGTATATATATATATACATATGATAGTTAACACTATAAGGTATAGAAGGCTTTCAACTCTCATGCTTTCTCGTAATACTTATATTTCTATTCCTGCTGCTTGATTTCATTTCTTGTGCAGGTTCTGTGTTTCATCTATTGGTGTGCCAGCAAAGCATAGAATGTGTTTGAACCAAGCTTCTGGGCATAAGGGTTAGTTTTCTCTGCTGTTTTCATTATATAACGAGCTTCAACGAGCAAACTGAAGCTTAAGCGTACTTCATTCATTTATTTATTTTGATAGAAGTGAAGTGCTATTTTTGAAGATGAAGCATAGCAGAACGTGTTTGGAATTCTATGCCATACTTAGAGGAAAGCAGATGCTCTGTTTATTATTCTTTATATCAAAGTATGAATGAATTTAAATTAGTAATACATTGTGCTCCATTTAAAGTAGAAGAAATGTGATTGACCATTCTTTAGAAGTTGGTTCACCAATTTATTGAAGATTTTTTATTCTGTTTTTATTTTCACATCATTTACTTCAAATTTGATATGATAGCCCTTGCAGTTGCAGAATTGTTGGTTCTTAGATCAATTTTAGAACATAAGTTGGGTTTTTTATGGAATAAATTAGCTTTTTCGTATAAAGCTTGCTTGCAATGTTCCTAGGTCTTTTGTAACTTCCTCTTCTTGAAATGGGGACTTGTTCTATGGATCTGAAATGAAAGACCACTTTTATGGCTCTTTGTTTTATAGCAACGTTATATTTAGGGAAATTTACATACATAGCACACAATTCTTATCTATTCACATATCAAATGCCTAAACTTATATTTACTTTTTTTAACAAACTTGAGCATGAAACTGTGTATTTCACTTTTAAAAAGTAAGTAATAGAGATTTTCTTGATGTGATATTAAAGATTTGAGTTTTGTATGTAAATATGAAACTTTATGTTTTTGATATGTAAATACAAAATCATTGTGTGTTATGCCTGCAAATGGCCCTTACAACATCTATAGGTCTTCATGCGATATTTTTGGATATTTCCCTCACGTCTTCTATTTGGCACTCCACACACGGCTTACCTCTTACTTAGTGATCACCTCCTGTGATTTTTTTTATTGTGTTATTTGCGGCTTGGTCCTCTTGTTATTTGGCTCTAATAATTCCAATGATGATCCATTTGAGATTACGGATGAGCTGGGCCAATAGATTTTTGACCTAAAATACGAAAAAGTTTAGCCAACCAAACTAACTTGAATTTTAGCTTGATTGATATTTTCTAACTTGATCAAATTTTAGTTTGATAGGTTTGAGTTTAGTTTCATTATGGATGAATTGAGTTTAAAATAAATATTTTGGGAGGGATTAAAATAAAATTTATAGAGCGGATTAAAAATATACATATTTTTCAAATTAAGTAGTCAACCTCATATTACTGTCATCATATCATAAATTAATATGTAGGATTTCATTATAGCTAATCAAAATTATTTGCAATCCAATGAAGGTCACACCTAAACATCAAGGAAAATATGGAATCAGCATTTAGTTAGTATATATTATGTATGATATATATTAAATCGATTATGCTTTATTTTTTTAATCAATTTTAAAAAATAACAGCTAAAACATAAAAAAAAAGGTCAAAATTACAAAAACAATTAAACCAATGCTTAAACAAGCAAACTTAATAAACCAAGTAAGATTATTGATTTGATTATGTAAGCAAATACCCAATACTTCATATCATAATTCATCTTTAGATTCTTTTTTCTTTACACTTATCTTCGGGATTCACAACCGACATATTAATTGTAAAAATTATGGACAATCACACTAACATTATTTCCAGAGCTATTATTGAAGGTAAAATCCATTGGTGGGTATTAGGGTTGTAAATGAGCCGAGCTTGAGCGAGCTAAGGCTTAGCTCTTGATCAACTCGTTTGAAATTAATTTTGTTCGAAATTGGCTTGTGTTTGGAATTTCTTGTGAACAATGTGTTCTTGTTTAGCTCAATTTACATATTCTTGTTTTTGTTCGACTCGAAATTGACTTGTTTAAATTAATTAGAAAAATAAATGCAAGGGGTTGAATTTGAACCTGCACCATTTCTATGCATTAGAAAACACAAAACTATATGACCACACGTGCTATGGTTATTTAAACTTAGATATAAATCTATGTAATATAATTAATATATATAATTCTTTTATTTCGGACTAAAACGAGCTGAACACGATCAAACAAAGGGTTGTTCGTGTTCAGCTCGCTTATAATTCGAGCTTAAAAAAATTGTTCTTGTTTAGCTTGCTTACTTAACAAATGATTTGAACACTAGCTGTTCGCTAACAACAAGCTTTTTTTGATAGCCCTAGGTGGCTAGTGTTACATGTACTTTGTGCACTTGTGAGATGCACTTGCTTTTGATTATTTATAGATATTTCTAAATAAAATCTTGGAGCTGCACTTGCATCTATTGAAAAATTTATTTACTGAAAAGTTTATCGCGTCAAACTTTTTCAAGCCATTATTAATTCTCAAAAATGATATAATATCAAGATTAGATCTCAGCCTTGTACATGTCCTAACAGCTCAGACAACCTTTTCTAAAAATGGACAGCTCGTTAGAAGCCTGCTCCTTGATGCATGAAACATCTTGCACCTTGGGTGAAATTCACAATGGGCGGGATTCACCTTTGGAGAAGTCCAACTCAAGAATACAATCTTCTTAGGAGTATTTTATCTTCAGCATCATGATATAAATTGAATGTGAAATCGAATCATTAGCCACAATGCATAATCCTTGTATGTTTCTCCATTAGAGAAAATTTCAATTTCTATAATAATACGAGGAACAAAGATCAAAGTTCTCACATTTATGACCATCTTCCAAATATTTGTATTATAGACACAGTAGCTGCCACTGTCCAAAAGTCAAGTATTAACTAGAAACACATGATCTGAAATGTGAAGGAAGGTTCTTTTTTTATTTTTGAATCTCCAACTCTCTTTGCTTTTATTTATTATTCTCTAAAATCTTTGGAGAATAATAAAAATTAAATAGCTCACTCATAGTGGACATAGGTTTGCAAGGTTGAACCACTCTAAATTTTTGTGTGATGTATTTTTCTTTCTTGCGTGAGTTTTCTCGACATTTCTTATTTGTGGATTAATTTGAATCAAAATAAATTCCCTTATTCTTTTCCTCAAACTACAATGCACAAATAATCTTCATCTTCTTAAGTAAAATTTTGATGTTACCTTCTCTGGCAGAGCCTTTTTTGTCATTTAGGTTAAATCACTGATCTTGATAACTGAACTATTGAGTTGTTGGCTATTCTTCTCAAGAACAATTGACATTGCTATTCTTGATAACTTAGTTATTTAAATGCATTAAGAGTTTGTTAAAAGTATATCCATTGCTCATCACAAGATGTATTTAACCATGTTTGCACGAGCATGCGACAATGGCTTTTGGATTGGGGAAGCTTTCATGTAAAGTATGTTGTTGTAATAGAAACTAAGTGTAACCATTTACCTATAAGAACTTATGTGTCAGAGTAATTAACAATGAATCTAATCTCGAACTCTTAACTAAGATTTATTGGATGATTTATTGTGATCAAAATGTTGAACACTAGCTTAGACATAAAAATGATCAGAAGGACCTATTGAAATGACGGTGGTTGTCTTAGAAGGGAAGCGATTGAAGAAATGTTATAGAAGACCTTGTTTTCTTTCTTCTTACGTAGAAAAGATTTATCTTTTTAATTATTTATTTGTTGTATCTGCGTTCTTTTTATTAGTGAACATGCGTTTATTTTGTTGTTAGAGGCCAACTACTCTTTTTAGGAAATTTCAGTTCCACTATTCTTTGGAGGAAATGTGGGACCCATTAACTAGAGATAGGTGTAAATTTTTGTGATGAAGGTAATTAAGAGGACAAATTGGATGTTTTGCAGCCCCGTGCTTTGTAAAAATCTGTAGTTATTGATGATATGATTAAATATATTCAATGAATTGGAAATTGATCGAGTCATTTGACTATGGCTATCTTGCTCACCTTAAATTGAATGTTGATTTAGTTGACCCGAGTTATTAAATCCAAACCAACATAAATTAACATATAATTTTGGATATATGTTGCACGAAATATTGGTGCAAAGCTTTTTAGGTGTTACAGCAACTATTACAATCAATCACTTCCCACAGGCTATAGCCATTTGCACTGTGGGGTGTGAATTCTGTTGGTCCATTTTTTATGGCACCTTGAAAATGATGCTTCATATTATGATAATGGATTACTCACCAAATAGGTAATGGCCACGACATTGGCCCATCTAGTTGTAAATTTTCTCTGGACAAAAATATTCGTAAGGTTTGATATGTCTTAGAAATGATAACTTATTCTAAACCCATGTCGCAAGTAAGAAATCCTCTAATTTCTATGCTGATAAAGGAGTAAACATGAAAAAATTTTCAGTTCATCATCGTCGAATAAACCGTTAAGTAGGGAAATAAACATGTTCATCATTAATCTTCTCAAAAAAAGATAGAGAACATTAAGGAATGAAATTGTTGAGTTACCATCTATATTATGAATTTAGAAAATTGATTCCTCTTCAATCATTATAGAGATCTTATTCTGTAGTTTTTGGATTTGAAGTAATGACTATGACAAAAGTATATCTTCTGACCTCCACATTTAAGAAGGTTTTTTTTTTTATATAGGGATGTAGTTCTGGATTGGATCAAGGAAAAATAAGTACAACTACTAGATTTTAGAATAAAGGCAATACAAAAAATACAAGCTCACAAAAACTTGAGTTGCACTCTTTATCCATAGCAAGTATAGTAATATCAGAGATTTTTATCACGAGGTTCTTATTATCAAGAAAATCAACTTCTGTGAAATCATATAGATTTATAGTTGAGATTTTAGCTTGAAAATTATTCAAATATTGAATACTTTTTTTTTTGGGCTTAGATCGAGCTCAAATTGAGCCAAACAAGTTGATTCATGAGCTTTTTTTTAATTATAATTTTTAGCTGATTTTGAGCTAGGCTTGGAGCAAATTAAATCAGCTATCATATAAAAGGTATGCCTATTTTTTTATTTCAGACACTCACACATTAATATTAAATATTTTAAAAGATAAAAAAGAAAAATAAATCATTTCGAGCATCTTTTAAGCTGGCTCAAAATCTAGTTTATCGGGCTTAAAAAACAAATCAAGTTGGTCTACGAGTTTGTTTCAAGCAAACATGTATATACTTGATTGTATTTTGAATCGGCTATATCAGCTTAAATTCAGATCTCTCTCACCTTGCACAAATTCAAAGTTCTCACTTAATTGGCTGCATTACATCATTAAGAGAAACTCGACAAAGGAGCTTACAAACTCCGAACTTGAGATGGAGAAATTGCTCCAAGTATAATGAATTCTAGTGACCTAAAGATATTTTATTTTTAAAGCGACTAATGCTTATTTATTGCATCTAGTTATATAATTGATTGGACATTAGTCCCTATGAATTATAGATAGATTGGCTTTTTGCATACCAACTAGTTGATCTACGTGCTTATAAAATTAATCTCCTTGAATTATGGTTAGATTAGATTCCTACATTTCACCTCTCAATCTGTGTGCTCATTAATCCCACCTTAACTATCCATGTGCCCTAATCTATTGTAATTAGTTGTATGGTTAAATTTTTGCTTATGATTTTATATACTTCCTATTATGTAATCCTCTTACTATTATATAAATATAGATCAAAAGATGGAATAAAACTCGATCAATTTCTTGCTTTACTTTATCTATCATTGTTTAGAGATTCTTATCAATCAAAAGGGAGCATCCTCATTGTCCATGTGTTGGAGTTAAGGGGTGTGCAAACGGTTAATTTGGATGGATTGGTTCATCAATTAGTTAAACTGAATGAAGCCGAAATCTAAAATCCTAAAAACCAAACAGACCAAGCTTTACTAAAACCAATTCAAACCATACACTTGGTGTCGAATTTTCGCCTAAGAATAACAGTTATTTAGGCTTGGACACGGTTATATTAACACTCAGTGATGAAGTAATCTATTATGGAAATCTGTTAGCATTGATCATCTAGACTGGTGAAAGAGAAAAAATTAAAGGAAATAAACTAAATTGTAATTAGGTAGCAAAATTATACCATGCAATTATAGAAATCACACTTGAAGACGTGCAAAAAAATTGATTTTGATTTTTTATAGGTAGTAAAACTGCTTTCATCACAAGAAGTTAGAATTTAAATTAACATGTTTTTTTTATTTCATAGTTTTATTTGATTTTTAGAATAATAACGGGTATCCCTAGCCGTTATTAATATTCAGAATTTTATATTATTTGCTTTCCTATTTCCCTTTATTTTTGTTTATTCATTTACTTACGAGTGTTCTTTGTGGTAGTAGGGTTTAAATATCTCTTTCTATTAATAAAATATGCTGCTCTATTCCAATATCTCAACATGGTATTAGAGCTTCTAACCCTAGATCCCAATCACTGCCAACCTTCACTGCAACTGCCGTTGATCTTCCCTACAGTATCTCCCATAGGGTTTCCTAGCCGCCGGCCCTTCCGGTTGGAGTTTGCAGTTGCCAGCCTTCCCCTGCTGTCTCCTACAGTCTCCGACTTCCTTGGCAGTCGCTGAGCTCTCCAACAGTTGTCGGCCTCCTCTGTGTAGGTACAGATTCTCCCTTCGGCCGTTCCTACAGGTACTCTCTGCTGTTTTCTTCAACGCTTGTTCTCTCCTACAATTATCTGCATGACATGCAATTCAACCGTCAACTGGTGGCCTAAAGCTGAAATCCGACGATGTCTCAGAATCCCATCCACGTTTTCCTTGGCTCAGTCGGAATCATGACACTCCTCTAGCGCTGAGCCATTTTCAGAAATGGTTCTTGATTCCATCGGAGGTTCGACTCTAACCTTCACTCCCCTGCAGACCGAAGGACCATAAACTAACATGAACTTCTTGATCACAACTCACAAGCTAAACAACATTAAATTTCCGCTTCGGTCCTAGAGGTGTCTTTATTCATCAAAGGATGTGGGAAATCCAGTCACTCACAGGTATGATTTGTGAATCTCTAAAGACTGACCCAACATATGAATTTTGGGAAATAGAGAGCTTCATGATCATGTCGTGACTGATCAACTCTATGGAACCGTCGAATGACCGTTTATATATGGTCCTCCCTTTCTCTAGTGCCCTGTGGACGACAGTCTGTGATACCTAATCGGATGTCGGAAATTTCTGCCAACTCTATGAGATGTTTAAGAAGATCTGAGAGTTAAAACAAGGATCAAGTTCCGTGACCTAGTACTACAATGACCTGGTTGCACTATGGATGAAATGTGACATGTAGTACGTCTACACTTGGGACTCTCGGACTGAACTTTCTCTCTTCCAGAAAATTATAAAAAGTATCACATGTTCAAAGTCTTAGCGGGCTTCAACAAAGGCCTTGTCGATGTCCGGGCCGTATTCGTAGCCAGGATCCTCTTTCTTTTGCTCGCGCTGCTTTCACCGAGATTCACCACGAAGAGAGTCAGAGACTTGTCATGCTCAGCACTTCCACCCCTTCATCTAAGTCATATGCCTTTGTCTCTAATAGTGCTCAACCTTTTTCCATGCCATCCCGGACAAAGCACCCTACTTGTGTTTACTGTCACAAAGCTAGCTACACTCGTGACAATTGTTGGAAGCTCCACGGAAAACCGACATACAATTTTTTTTCCAAATCCTCTGTTGTCAAGGGTCTCACTATAACATCAGAGTCTATCACGGTTCAATTGGCTCCTAACCAGAGCATTTCAGAATCCTCTGACTCTCTGAAAAGTCAGATGGAGCACTTAGTCAAGCTATTTGGATCCAATGAGTTCTCTGCTGGCCGGTTGACTTGACACGTCGGCCATGGTGCTATTCCTATGAAACTCATGTCTTTTATCTCCTTTAGTCTCTGTATCATTGATTTTAGTGGGACAGACCACATGACTGGATGCTCGCAAGCTTTCTCGACATACTATCCATGTTCTGGAAAAGATAGTCTGAATTGCTGATGACTCTTATAATTCTATTGTTGGTAAAGGGTTTGTTATTTTAACAATTGGTCTAACTCTAGAATCTTTGTTACATATCACTGTTGAAGTGTAACCCTTTATCTGTCTGTAAGTTGACGTATGATATTGATTACGTTGTTCATTTATCTATTGATGTTTGTCTTTCAGGCCATCGTTCAGGGACGATGATTAGAATTGCTAAGTGGGTAGCTACTCTACTACTTCCAAGAGAAAAACACGGAGAACGAGAACATACCACTCAGTATTTATTGTTTATCTCGAGTCATTGAATGCCCTACTATGTTATTGCATTATTGTTTGAGTTATCATAATTTTTAATATTTAAAACATTTGTATCCATTTATGTTTTCTAATAAAAGTATTTCTAGTTTCAATTATTAAACGTGTGAGTTAGCCAAACATCATTGGGTTCATTAGCCACCCCGTACTTACACACATTCCACTTCTTTTTCACTCATTCACAGCAACGTCCTCTCGTACTGCCAGCTAGATCAATAAAATGTTGTTCCTTACTTTAATTGATGACCCTACTCGGATGGCATGAACCTATATTTTAATATAGACGAATTAGAAGTTGTTATCACCTTTCAAAACTTTTGCACATTCATTTTAACCCAATTCAAAATTGCAATTCAGGTCCATATCGACAATGGTCGTGAGCTTTTTAACTTTATTTTAGGTGAATTCTTGGGGAGTATGGGTATCCTCTATCATAACTCTTGTACAAACACTCCTCAATAAAATAGGTTAACCAAGAGGAAAACTGACATCTCCTTGACGTTGCTTGCTTCATTATGTTTTAATCTAATCTCTCGAAACTTTATTGGAATGATGTCATACTGACTGTCATATATCTCATAAATAGAGTCATCTCTAAAATTAACAACTTTTGAACCCCCTTAACCATCTTGATGTCATGTTTTTCCTGTTAATTGAGTCTTATCCAATTTAGATCCCAAAATATTTGGATGCACAACCATTGTTCGGAACACTGCCCCCACTCAGAGTAAACTTCACCTAGATCCACAAAATATGTTTTTCTAGGGTACTCCGTCTCGCAAAAATGGTATCGATGTCTTGTTCCTATCACAAGCAAAATTTATGTGAGTGTTGAGGTCTCCTTTTTTTAAAGTGTTTTCTATTTTCCTAACTTAGATCTCAAGTGAGGGAGAGCTAGAGTTCTTAAACAATATTCGTTATCCAATTCATATGGTTGTTCCCCCCATTGTTCTTGCCTCCAAGGAATCCATTGTTTTTGTTGTTCCACCATCTCCTCCTCCTACTCCTTGTGTCTACACTCGACACACTAATCCCGATGCCCCTACTTTGGAGCCCGCTACCTCCTTTTAGGACCTTGAATCCACTCCTAATGGCATCTCCAACACTACTACTCTAAATGAGGAGGCGGTTCCTTGAGTAAGGTACGTAATTAGACATGTACTCTCTATTCTATGAAAAAATATGTATTTTTTCGCTGTTTATCGCCGACTTACAGAGCATTTGTTACTGCCCTGACAAATTAGCAGATCCCCCGACTACTATTCAGTTTGCATTAGCGGATCCGGCCTAGAAATTTGCAGCAATGAAGGAGATGAATGTCTTTCAGCAGAACCATACATGGGACGTTGTAGATATTACTCGTAGTAAGAAACCAGTGGGATGTCGATGGACTTTTAGCATCAATTTCAACTCGAATGGATCCTTTGAAAGCAACAAGACACGGTTGATCGTCAAATGATATTTACAGACCTGCGAAGTTGACTATGAGGATATATTTGCTCCAGTTGTCAAGTTAAACACCATCCTGATCTTGTTATCTCTTGCGGTGAAGTTGGATTGACTCTTACTCCAGGTCGATGTCAATAATGCGTTCCTGAACAAAGATCTTACAGAGGTGTACATGTCCCTTTCCCTTAGCTTTGAATCTACTACCTCCCAAGGGCAAGTGTGTCAGCTGCGAAAGTCATTCTATGGACTAAAGCAATCCACACGGGTCTAGTTTGATAAGTTTACAATAGTAGTAGTGGGCCATGGTTTTACTCAGGCTCAATTAGATTAAACTCTCTTCTTTCGCCATTCATTCAATGGTCAGATTGTTATTTTTATCATGTATATGGACAATATTGTGCTCATAAGAAATGATCTACCAGCATTGGAGCCTTTAAAAGACATTCTAGTTGAGTACTTTGAAATGAACGACTTGGGATCCCTCTGATACTTCTTAGGCATGAAAGTTGTTTGGTCATCTCAGTGCATTTGTTTGTCTAAGCGCAAATATGTGATTGATCTGTTAAAAGAAAACAATATGCTTCTATGCAAAACTGGTGGTTGTCCCAATGGATCCAAATGAAAAATTATATGATGTTCCCAATGTTGTTTGTGTTAACAAGTTTCACTGTCAGCGCCTTGTGGGGAAACTCATCTACCTCACTCATACACGATGCGACATATGCCACACGGTTGCTATAGTAAGTCAATTCATACATGACTATGAGCTCCAACTCCACGTTGTCCATTGAATTCTCCACTATTTAAAAAACACATCGTGCTCAGGTTTGTATTTTTCGCATCACAACTCTCGTACGATTGTTTATACAAAATTTGATTCGGTCGGATCAGTTCATGACCGACGATCTACTTCCGGTACTGTTCATTTGTGTGGAGAAATCTTGTCATATGGAAAATCAAAAAGTTGTCGGTGGTTGCCCGGAGCAATGCTGAAGCTGAATTATGATCCATGCCCTTGAGGATTTGCGAAGCTTTCTGGTTTTGCATCATGTTCTGCGAACTACATATGCTAACCTTCGGCCTTTTGCAGTTGTTCTGTGATAATAAGACCACCATTAGAATTGCCCACAACCCGATCTAGATCTAGCATGATCGTACCAAATATGTGGAGATTGACACACACTTCATAAAGAAAAACTTGAGTTCGGGGAAATTTTTGTTCCTTTTGTGCCCTCCAGTGAACAACTAGCGGATATCTTTATAAAAAACCTTATTCGGCCATTGTTCGACGACTTCAAATCCCAGTTGAAAATAATTGACATCTATGCTTCAACTTGATGGGGAGCATTGGATTATTATAATAATAACGAATAGCCCTAGCCGTTATTAATTTGCATACTTTTGTATTATTTGCTTTTAGTTGCTTTAATTTGATTTCTTATTTCCCTTTATTATGTTTTTATTTTTTTTCCTTACAAGTGCCATTATAATAGGGTTTATATACCCTTGTTTCTATCAATAAGATATGCTGACTCCAATACTTCAACAGTTTCTATTTTGTATGATGGGAAAAACATTAATAATTGTTGTATTTATCAAATATGACAAGATCGACAATTTCTTTTCATTTAGAAGAGCATCCTCATGCATCTTGCAGCCATTTAAAATAAGTGTCAAAATAGTCTCCTGAATATTTGAATGGGGCCATCTTAGTTTCAGAGCCTATAAAAGTTCCAAAATTAGTCATCGCATTATGTTAACATGAGCTGAAAAGTGCTCAAGGAGGATTATTTTACCCCCCTTTAAAATATTCTGGGGATTATATCGAAACTTTTAGGTTTTGGGGCTAGAATGATCCCAACAAAGAGTTAGGAGACCATGACACTTTTTTCCATTTTAAACAAATCTGTATGACTCGTTTGCTTTTGCCATAGGTGCCCTGAAGTCCGAAAAGACTTCTAGATGGTTTACAACTCGAGGGTACAAATTTTGTTTTTCTCATCAAGCTCGAACTTCAGGGTCCTGATCTGATTCTTAAGATCATCCTTAATTTCCTCATTGCCTTGTGGAATTTAGTTGATCCTGTAGTTGTTTTTTTAAACGGTTTGATTATTTTATCCTTTTTTTATCGAGCTGATTTGTCTGCTTTATTTGATCTTTAGATTTAAGCACTAACACACAAAATGAGATTGCTCCTGTCTATGGGATGACAAGGACTTTCATGGCAAAATGCACAAATTGATCTTTCTTATTAATGATTTTAGGTTTAATTTCTATTCCATTTAGTTGAGTTGCTTACATACAATTTGACATATAATATCACAGGATAAAAATAAAAATTTTATTTTTGGCAGAACTATCATTCCACCTAAGATGCCACATAGTGATGGATACTCATGTTGCTGTCCTGATGGGAGCTTTGTATTGTTGGAAAGCTAGTTTGGAGCCATTTTTTGGAAGATTTTGGAGAATTTTTTTATGGACTTGAGAACTTGTGTGCTGATCTCCTGTGTTTATGTACCCTGTGTATACTACGCTATATCAAAAACCAAATTACAATAAAATGCAAAAAATGAAATGCTTGTATTGCGTTATCATTATAAAGGTTTAATGTGATAAAAATGAAGTTGTCATCCAAATCATCTCCTTGAAAGTATCTTTTTAGGTGATATTTCTCTTTCAATCTCTTGGATAGTTCTAAGCTATTTTATTTTATTTTATAAAGTACAATCTTTTGCATTTTTGGTGGTAGCCTTGATTCAACTCAGAAATCTTGAAAAACTTGGGAAGGTCTTTTTTCTTTTATATTTTTGAGTTTAGTTTTCCGTACCCATTGAGAAAGGCTTTGTAGTTATACTTGTTGGGTGTAGGAGTGTACATCTTTGCTTGTATTCATCAGGATAGGAGAATACAAAGGGGATTAGGCTACTCTTCCATCCAGGGGAGGGTTTTTTCGCCATAAGGAGTGAGCTTAGTGGAACCCCAAGCAAGATGATGCTTATGCGTATATATTGACTGTTTCAGTGCCAAACTACATAAAAATTGGGAAAATTTACATAGGTGGCACACAATTATCATGTATTCATATACATGCACCTAAGCTATTTTGAAGTGATATTAAAGATTTGAGTGGTATATGCGTAAATATAGAAGTTTTGGTAAGAAATATGTAAATACATAAGAATTGTGTGCTACGATATGTAAACGCCCCGAAAAATTATTCACTTTTTCTATAGCTAGATCTACTTTTCTAGTTCATTTATATTATGTGATGACTTGGTGTTTTGGCGATCACATGCTGCATCGCTTAAATAATTTATATACTTGCGATAGATATCATTATACTTAATTTTTTTAGTATAATATTCTCTCCATCACTGCTGTATAAACATTCATATCTTGCATATTGATCATTCATATGGTTATTTGTTGAATACATGCTTGTGCGACATAGTGATTGATGAGATCTATTTACTTGTGCTTAAACTCAACAAACTCAAAACTTATCCATTGTTCAACTTTATAAGCACCATCTTTGTTGTTGTCTTTATGCAACTTTTGTGTTTCATGATTCATGTGAAGGTCTTTGAACTTTTGTAAATTATTTATATTGTGCCTATCAATCTCACACTCGCACATCTTATTCTTATACTCAACACCATATAATGTTATGTTATTGCATTTGTAGAAAAGTTTTACTTGAATTCGAGTTTGTGTTCTAGTTTTATTGCTCGTAAGGTTTTTATCACCATACAAGTTACCTAAACTCTATTTTCACACTTTTGTAAACTCTAGGACTAAAATGGTCTCATGTAAATAGTCGAAGATTATTTTGGCACAATTTTATGAAGAATTAATTATGATAGTGTTTTAAACTTCAAAACTCTTATTAATTTTTAATTGCATTCCGAAAATCAAGGAATCCATATATTCTATCACTTTTATAAGTTAAATTTTCTCATCACAAGCAATAGATGTAATATATATGCCAAAGTTGAAACCATAAGGTTGATTCATGAAAGAATTGACAATATTGCATTCCCCAACATTCTTTATAATCAACATGGAATCGAGCTTGGTATTTAGTGTTCTATGCTAGGTGTGAATGAGACAACTTAGAGCGAGTTTAAGGTTTGTTCGTGTTCAACTCGTTCGATATTTTTATTTTATGCGTATTCAGCTCATATTCAAAATGACACATGGCTTTATTCAATCTCATTTGTTCGAATTAAACTTGTGCTTAACTCCATATAATAATTTATTAAAATTTTATAAACTAAATTATAAAAATTAAAATCTTATTTTAATGCCAAATTAAAATACTATATTTGCCATACTTTTTGAGGCAGTTACATACATACCAAGCAATTCTTATTTATTTACACATCCAACACAACTTTTGGGCAAAATTTTGTTTGCCATTTACAGACATAGCACCCAATTTTTATGTATTTACATATCCATCACAAATTTTATTTTTCATTTGCAATCCTAATTAAATTTATTTTAAAATTAATTTTTTTAATATAGTATAAAAAATTAACATATAATTAGTATATTAATATTATTTTTTCTAATTAATTCAAATCAAATCAAGTTGAATATGAAAAATCAAAACAAACGAATTTACTCATGCTTAAACTAGCTTTTTGGACAGCCGTATTCTATACCCTTTTTTGTTTTAGTTTTGTAGTTATATGAGCTGAGCACATGCGGTGGGTCCCGCATTTCTCTTTTGTCCCTTTCTTTTTAATGATTACTTTTGAAAGAGATTGATGTAGACTGCACATTTAAATGTGACGCTATTTTCTTTTATTGCTGGATGCTATTATCCGGGTTTTAGCCATTCCTCATGTGCCTAAGAATTCGAGTACCACACACTATACTCGGGAGGGAGGAATCAAACCCATACTAGAGGAGAATTACAATTGAAAACCAGATGCTCGATCAACTGATCTGAGTGCACGACGCTTGCATTATAGATATATTCAAAAGTGATTGAAGGCTATGATACGAACACCCAACCACCTTCACGTGCATAACCACTTGATCTCGAGCTGCAAAGTAGATGCACTCAGGCAAGCTCAAACCTATGATCACGAGCGACTTGAAACTGACTTCGCCGATACCAACCAAAACGACAACGAGTGACATATATATATATATATATATATATATATATATATATATATACTATCTAAATCTTTCTAAGGCCAGGTGGTATGTATGTAAAAATTAAAGTATGAAGAGTTAGATATGTAATTATACAGGCATTAAGAGGTATGTACGTAAATTTCCCTATATATGCATATATTGTGCATGGAATCTGCATGCAAAGGAGTATATAGAACGTACGTAACTGAAGATATTCAGTATGGAAGCTGAAGCTGGCAAATAGATACGCAGTATCGATTCTCCCTCTGTAACGTTCCAAAATTAATTAAGTCACTACGATAACTTAATTATTCCATTTTTTTTTATAGCAATATTAAATATATTNAGTGATATATATATATATATATATATATATATATATATATATATATATATATATATATATATATATATATAAAGCCTAAGATAAAATTACACTAGCCTGTTCAAATAATAATAATAATAAAGAAGTTTTAAAGCATCATCATTATTTTCATAGTCGTTATTATTAAACAGCTAGAAGTGCTGCTCTGCTGTTAAATTGTTTAATAAAAATAAATATATAAGTGTACGGTAAAAAATAATATATAAAAAATATTCTTAGAAATGATGATATGTTTTAACAATAAAAAGTATAAGATTATTATATACGATTTAGATGAATATGATATCATAATTATAGCAATTAATACATAAATAAGCTATTAAAACTTTAATGTATTCATAATCATCAAAATCAAAGATTTGGATGATATAAATATAAACTTAATGTTTAGGTGTTAGATATGTAAATACATAGGACATAGGAATTGAATGGTATGGATGTAAATGCCCCAATAAGAATATACGTTACATGATATTGAAAGTCATTATTATTATTATTATAACTATTAAGAATTGATTTTTGTAAGTATATTATAATTGATCGTGATTCGTTTTTTAGGTCCATTATTCATGATCATAATTTCTTGTGGAAATAAATTGCATTTGTAATTAATAAATGACATTTTATTATCAATTTTTCTCACAAATAAATCAATTTATACCATATAAATTACTTAAAAAATAAAAGGGCCTTTACTTAGATACCACCAATTTCTTATGTCTTTATATGTCTTAACACCCAAACTTTTATTTATATACATTATTATCATCTAAACCTTTAATATCATATAAAAAAATATCACTAGTTAGATTAAAAAAGTGAAATGCACCATTTCATGCATAAGGCGTGCATGTCTCTCTATATATATATTTATATTGTATACATAAATAGAAGCCTAAAGCCAACTTAAGGAATCAAACTCACATGCTGAAGTGGTTGAATTAGGCTCACCCATTGAATTGGTTGATCTGATTGTCTTTATCTTCCTTGAGAAGAAAGCTTAGCCTAGCTATAAGAGGGTGGCTATCCGAAGATACCAACACACCGAAGTGGTTGAATCAGAACCATCTATTGAAGTGGCTGATCCAATTGTCTTTATTTTCCTTGAGAGGTAAACCAAGCCTACCTATAGGAGGGTGACTGTATGGCGATACCATCATGACTAACAATGACATTCATCCATCATTCAGTAAAAATGCCAGTCGACGCTATGGATTCAGTCTTTTCGACCAGATATTAGAGAAACTAATTGTACTGACAAAACTTGATATTGGTTGACAATATCCAATGTCCACCCCATTGATTTTGCATCATGACAAGAGAGAGAAAATGATTCAATATTGGATGTATTAATTAGAATAATTTATATTGTCTCTCTTTAATGTACAAAAGGTAGAACAGAAGAGGGGGGATCTTCTACTCTTCCAAAAATTGGCTCTAAATAAGTTCTCAGTCTCTTTCTCCCTCACGGAGAACCTCAAAGGAATTTTCTTTCTGCTTGTTGGAGATGAGAAATTAATATATTCCTAAAGCTTCCTTCATAGTGATATCATTCATCTCATTCTTTCTCACTAAGATTTCATCCACGAATCAGCTCTTTTACTAGGTTATATGTGCTCACGAATAATAATGAATCATCCGCCCTAAAACGAATTCAACACACACACACACACACACACACACACACACACACATAACAACAAAGGAAAAATAGAATGCAAAATGAAGGAAAACAGAGAGCAGAAGCAAATAACCTCTTACAACATACGGATGAACTATATTTCTATTTCATCCATATGCCATAAACAAGCTACTTGCTTCTGCTCTCAGTTTTCCTTGCTTATGCATTCTATTTTTTCCTCTGTTGTTATGATATCAAAGCCACCGGCAATTGCTTGCCTCAGCTCCTCCTCTGCTCTACTCTCCTACATTGCATGCGTGTTCGTCGCTAATGAGACCATCATTAGCCCGTCCTTATCTCATTAGATCAAATTCTTCTACAAAATTAATCGCAGGCTCCACTGAGAAATTAAAAATAGAAAAAGAAAAGTAAAAAAACTCAATTATTAATTTCCTAGTGGAGGAACAGAATCAGGAACTACCTCTCTAATAATATACAGTTTNATATATATATATATATATATATATATACACACACACACACATACATAAATACATACATACATACATACATACATACATACATAGGAAGCCACAAACCTAGATTACACTTAGGTTTTTGTCGGAACAAACCTAGTGGTGGGGTTTGCAATAATATCAAATGGTTCAAAATGCAAATTAGGACACCTAAAATATTTATATTTTTTTGATTTTAAATAGTAATTATAAATTTGATTACATTTATTATTTTCAGTTATAGTTTTCCTCCAAGTCACATTATTTTACTTTTATAATTTAAATTAGTAAGCTTAAATTCAATTAAATATTATTTTTTAGTAATTTATATTGTGATTTTATTCAATGTTTGGTTGCCCTAAATTAAAATATATAAATATATAAAAAAAAGATTAAAATATCATATTACTATTATTGGAATATGAAATTGCATATCAAATTAGTATTTTTTTTCTTTTTGGATAAGTGATTGCTCGAATTCATCTCATGGATAACATAGCAGTTGCAGATTTCAAGATATATCAAGAAGATATCATCTTGTACATAATCAATGGTCTCCCATGAAGCCACCATGCCTTCAAAACCGCAAAAAGAACCAATGTCATTCCCCTTCGGCTGGAAGATTTTATTTGGCACTTCGCAGTGGGGAATGTAATCAACACAAGAAACGACCAAGTTCACACAACGTTCGACCATGCTTGCATATAAGAACAAAGTCAATTATTAGTTAGCAAGAAATTACTGCAAGAATTCTATTCCAGGCATGAGTTTTCCTAGCAACAAACAAGCATACTCAAACAATCAATCCAAACAACAAATCACCACAATTTGTCAAATATGCAATGAAAATGTTCACTTTGCTCAAAATTGTTGGCATATAACTAACCTTAATTACAAAGCTACTTCTCGTCCTACCACAAAACAAACTTACCAGCCAATTTCAGAACAACAATTCTGATTGGATTTTAGATATTGGGACAATTGCTCACATCACTCTTCACGTGGAGAATCTCCAACAACCAACTCCTTACAAAGGAAATGATCAGATTGATGTGGGCAATGAACAAATTACAACAATCACACATGTGGGTAATGGTATACTACCCACACCATAGCGTAAGCTATCTCTTTCTCCCTTATTTAGAGCACTTCACATCTCTCACAATCTTTATTCAGTACACAAACTAACAAAAGATAATAACTGCCAAGTTACTTTTAGTGCTAACCTGTTTTACATTCAGGATAAAGCAACAAAGAAGATTCTCCTCTCTGGAATTGCTATTCATGGACTATATCCACTTACAGCTCTTCACAACACAACTCAATCAAACATAGCATCAAAGATTGTGGCATACCCACAAGAAAGTGTTAGATAAAATTCCTCATGCTTTTCCTTTGCTTAATATCTCTAAATTTGTACCATATGTAATGATTATGCTGAGAATAAAAGCCATAAGCTTTCGTTTCACAATAGTACTACCTCTAACAAATTGCTTGAATTAAATTATTTTGTTCTCCGAGGACCTTTTCTCCATACATCTACTGGAGTTCATAAGTTTTACATTCTTTCATTGATGCATTTTATAGTTTTTGTTGGTGTTTGCCTTTATGGCATAAATCTGAGACCATCAGCCCTGCATAACTCTTCACAAACTACTCAAAACTCATTTTAAAAAATTTCTAAGAACTGATGGGGGAGAAGAATACACCTCTCACACTTTACATAAATATTTACCAGATAATGATATTATTCATCAATATAGTTGTGCTTACACTCTGAAACAAAATAGGAAAGCTGAACTTAAGAATAGACATTTGGTTGAGACTACACGCTCTGGTGCTCAATGCGGCCAACCTTCCCATTCAATTCTGGGTGGAAGCAATACAAACCTCAAATTATCCTATAAATAAAGTTTCTTCCATACTTGTCAATTGACTCACCCTTTTCAACTTTTACACAATATTCCACCTGAATATGACCAACTTTTCACCTTTGGGTGCTTATGCTACTCTTAACAACCTCAACACTTCATTCATAAATTTTCTTGAAAAGCCTCTGCTTTCATTTTTATTGGTTATAGCCCTCACCACAATGGATACAAATGTTATGATACTCAGGCAAATAAAAATTTCATATCTCGTCACGCAATATTTGATGAAAATATTTTTCATTCTAAACAAACTACCCAACCTATATAAACCACCNACAAAACCCTCTGGTTGACCTGGTCACTCAAATCGCTTCTAGTGACCTACTGTTGCTTTCATGGGTGCTACAAGGAGAGGGTGCTACATCAGTTAGAATACCTGAGTGGATTCGACTCTTGAGCAAGAGAGGCTTTAATCTTGTTTATGGAATTTGATCTTTTTTTGAAGTCTTATTTGTTTAATCTTGGACGATGATCTAGCTTTGATTGACGTAAGTGAGAATCCAGTTGGGGTGCCAATGATAGCGAACTATGCGTCAGGCGAATGCAACCTACACTTGAGCGAGGGTGGCGAGGTTGATCACCCTGACATCCCCCTTTAAGAACTCATGGAAGCAGCTGACCGACTCAAGAAATCCCTAGATCGCTTTCCTGATCTCTGGACAAAATTGAGAACTTCTTCATGTTGGAGTGCAGAAAGTGGAGAGTATGGAAGAGGATGGAAGAGACTCTTCGTTGGGAGATATGGCGCCCGAGAGAGATCCTTGATGTTTCAGGCTCATGTCTGGTCATACTAGTTGAGTCAGTTTAGGTCTGGAGGGCAACTCTTGTAGACGAGGCTGCTTAGACTGGGGCATATTTTGGTTGAAGCTGCAATCTGCCCCCTTGTAAAATATAGTCTAAGACTAATTTATTTATGTTTTTTGTTTTTGTTTTTTTAATTTTAAGTNCCCGCCACGCACGCCCCCACAACACCCCCCCCCCACCCACCACACACACACACCCCGTGCACGCTCTTCTTCCCACATCTACTCTTCCTTCAATACCCAACCATTTAGCTCAAAAATCTATCCTACCATATTCTTCATCCACTCCTACCTCTCAGGTTGTTGCACCTACCTCTCTTACTGTCACTTCTAATACAACAACAAACAACACAACTTCTCAAGAAACTCTATCCTATTTCGCTATCCTACCTAACAAAAGCAAAACCCATCAAATGGTTGCTCGCCAACAAACCAACCATCTCAAACCCAAGTGCATCCTTGATCTTCAACACAACATAACACATTCTAACACTCGAACAACTTATACTCAGACCATTAAAAATCCTCATTGGCGGTTGCAATGTCTTATGAATTCCTAACTTTACAAAGACAAGGCACATGGGACTTAGTTCCTCCAACATTGACACTTAATAATCTGGGTAGCAAATGAACCTATCACATCAAACACCATGCAAATGGGTCCATAGCTCACTACATAGCATGCCTTGTTGCCAAGGGTTCAAAAAACGACATGAGATAGATTATGATGAAACATTTAGTCCTGTAGCTAAGTTCACCACCATTCGTCTTCTTATTACTCTTGCCACTAAGGAACACTGAAAAATTCAACAACCTGACATTTTAAATGCTTTCTTACATGAAAAATTAGAAGATATTGTTTATATGACTCAACCACCTGGATTTATAGATTCTATTCTCTCATTACATTTGTAAACACAATAAAGCTATTTATGGTCTCAAACAGGCACCACGTCAGTGATACTCCACAATTTGTAATTTTCTCTACACTCAACAATTCACTCTTTCTTAATTTACCGCAAAGATAACACCCGTATTTTTCTATTAATCTATGTTGATGACATCTTAATCACTAGGAATTCTCCTACTATTATAACTCAACTCATTAACACCTTAAGCTTGCATTTCAATCTCAAAATGCTTGGTTCTCTTTCTTATTTTCTTGGTCTAAAACCTCATACATAAAATCGGTATGCAAGATGCAAAACCGACTGTAACTCCTCTTTCTACCAAACCATTCTCAGTCGATGAACCTTCCAAAACCTTACCCAATCACATTTTTTATAGTTCGATCTCAGTAATATTTAAATGTTACTCGATCTGATATTACCTTTTACATAAATTATTTCAGCCAATTCATGCATCAACCCTCTACTTATCAATATCAACAACTTGAACGATTATTAAGGTATATAAAATGAATCATGATCTATGGCTTACATATTAACACCGACTCCCTTATTTTAAGTGCATATGCAGGCGCAGATTGGGCTTTTGATTCGAAACACCGAAAACCCATTTATGGATTTTGTGTCTTTCTAGGATCCAATCTTATAACTTGGTCGGCTAAGAAGCAACCCACCTTCTCTAGATGAGAATACAAAGCTATTGCTACCACCACCACTGAAATCTTATGGATCAAACGTCTACTACATGAACTTTCAAATCAAACACTTCCTCAAACAATTTTATATAATTATAGTACCTCTGCGATAGCCCTAGTGCATAATCCGATCTTTCATGCTAGAACTAAGCAAGTTGAAGTGGATTATCACTTCATCAGAGGCCATATACATCTAAAAGTGATCCAACGCCAACATGTAATGACAGAGGATCAAACCGCTGATATTTTCACAAAGCCTCTATCTATTGCAAGACATCAGAAGCTCACGCTCAAGCTAACGACCAGTAAACTTGATCTTCAGATTGAAGGGGGGTAATAAAGAGGTCAGAGCTCTTACATGTCCTGGCTTTAGAAACTCTCTCATATCTCCATCGTACTGCTCGGTCCCTTGCTCGAAGACTTCTTCCTAGAGCTTTTGCACATAAACACTTTATTTATATTAAAAGGGTTACATTGCATAATGTCTTTATTACCCTTGTCTAATTTTTCAAGCTTGTCACTTGGGCTCTTCTATTTAAATCAAATGTTAACTGCTGTAATAGGTATGGATGACTCAATAAAATGAAATCATATTAAAAGAGAGTTCTTCAATTCATCTTCTTACAATGTTAGAAGGAAATTTACATGCTTACCACTCAATTTCTATGTATTCATATATCCAACATTTAAACTTTAATTTTTACATACGTATCATTTTAAGAATACATGAGAAGGTTTATTCAACTTTTTTCAAGTTAAAACGGGTATTTTTTCATGTGATAGAAAGATTTAGGTGGTATAAATGTAAAGAACAGAATTTAAGTGTTATATATGTAAATATATAGGAATTGGGTGGTATGCATGTGTTGAGAAATTTAAGGCAAAGAAAAACAAGAATCAACATAAATCCAGAAGAACACACAGAGATTTAACGAGGTTCGACAAAGATGCCTACATCTTCTGGTGCAGAGCGGCGACTCCTATAGAATAAAAGATTCAGAATCTTAAAAACTCACCTAAGGTTACAAACATGACATGTATATAACTCTATAATACAATATGTGATTACTTAAATTACCAATGTAAATGAGATAGATGTTGGAGCGGAGCGAAGCCCATGAGCGGAGTGGAGCGGAAGGATATGTTCAATCGGGAGAGTTTCATTATGCGGGTTGGGGGTGCGGGGGCAACACCCCGCGGTTTAGTACATGGGTAATTTAACTTATTACATATTGTATTATAAAGTTATATATATGTCATGTTTATAACCCCAGGTGAGTTTCTGAGATTTTGAATATTGTTTTCTCTATTCTTTTCTGAATATTGAAAAGAGAGTCGTCACTCTGCTCTCGAGAATGTAGACATCTTTGTCGAACCTCGTTAAATCTCTGTGAGTTCTTCTGAATTTGTGTCAATTTTTGTTTTTTTTTTTCATCCTAAATTTCTCAACAAATGATATCAGAGTCATACCTAACAACATACAAATATAAAATGCCCTTATATTAAAATTGCGAACCAAACGTATCAAATTTAATATAAACATATATCTCTATTGACAATTCTTTAATTAGTTGGCCACAATTATGGCTCACAATATGTTTTGAATTGCGAGTTGGTGGTGAGCTCATTATTTGAAGCAATGATTACTCTCCTTGTCTTTTACTTAAATTATCTATCCTCATGCAATTTGCAATAGATTTCACTAATAATTGTACTCACACATGTTTAGAGACATCATTAGTGAATTTAATATAAAAAATTGCTTAATTGTAATTTTAAAATGGTTAAATTTATTATTGATTAAATGTAATTAGCTATTAATATTAATTTCAAACTTTATATCCATTCATATAAATGATAATTTTATTTTGATATTTAAAATGAGTAAAAAATAAAATTATATTTTAAATATATTTTCCATTATGAGCAACGCTCTATTGTTGCATCTTAAACATGATGCCTTAACTATGGTTAGAGACTCTAAGGTTCATTAGATTAACCGGAGCTATTATTTAATTTGAAAAATTAATGCAGTTAATTTAAAATTTAATTTTAATCTCTATAAAGAAGGAAAAAAAGTTTTTATTCAAAATCTAATTATTTATTCAGTAAATTATATTTTAAGAAAATAAATTAAATGTTAAGAGTGAATGACTATAAGACTTGTCTATCAATGAATTATTGTTCAAATGGCATGTTGTCTAGTGCTCAATATAGTTGTTGTAGGTAGGCTTGTAATCAAGTCGGCTCGAGTCGAGTATGCCTATGCCATGATTTGGACTTGGCTTGGTCGAACCATAAGGTTTCATGTTTAGTTCGAGCTTGAGACGAGCTTTAAGAATATGTTTATACTTGACTTGCTTAAAATTTTTAACGTCTGTAGTTGGCTTGTATTTGATTTATTTATATTAATTAAAAAAAATTCAAATGAGCACTTAGTTTTTCATATAAAATTAAACATTTGATTTGTATATGATTTTTCATACAATATTAGTAAAGAAGTTGAAAATTTTAATGAGTATTTGCTATATTAATAATAATTTTATGAATCTAAATAAATATGAAATTGAATAGATTTCAAATTAGCATCAAAATATTAAATATAAAGTAAATAAAATAATATATAAGCTACAAGTTTTTTTGCAATCAAATAATATAAATAAGTATTAACAAGCAAGTTTATTTAAATTATTTTTTTTATTTTTTGAATTTATGTGTATATTGATATGAAATTATAATATGTTACTATTAAATATATTAAAAAATAATTTTATTTGAATAATATATCATATAAGTATATGTAGAGCATTTAACAAATTACTTAATGAACAACAACGATTATTTTCATGAACATTAACAATCGAGTTGGATTATATTCAAATTTAATTTATTTAAGCTCCGAACTTTCAAAAAATGTTCAAACTTATCTATTTAATGTGACTAAAGATGACTGAGTATTAATTGAGCCGAATTTGAGTTGTTTATCAAGTGCATGGCTTCATTTACAAACCTAGTTGCAGGTTAAGCTATGTTTGTATCATATTTTAAACTCAATATTCTTTAATATTTGATTTGTAATTGATCTTATATTATTCTTATTTGTAATTAATCCATGCCTATTCTCTCTCTAGTTATGCTTACACTTACTTTTCGAGTATCTACATACATACATACATACATACATACATACATACATACATACATATATAATCATATCTTTAGTAAAGCCCTTCAATAATGAATAAAACAAATTTAAGAAAAAACTAGAATACATCAAATCTCTATGGAAAAATCTTGTATAAAGATTTTCTAACCCTAGTCTTAGAGCATTTTAGAGTCATAATGTATATTATGTAAGAGTTTAAATCATATATTTAATTCATTCAATCCTTGGAGTTTTATAGTGCACCAATTAGGGTCATTAAATAAGAATAAAGAGAGATAAAACAATAGACTAAAAGAGGCTGGTTTCAATCTTATCATGAATGATAATGTTAAGAATACAAAAGAAAACATCAGTAATAGCGATGTCAGGAATAGAATTTGTTCTTCTGTTAAGAGTTGAGGATTCCTTTAGACTGTGGGAAATCCCGTATGATTTTGGCCATGCAAAAATTTAAAACATGAATCAAATAAAATTCAAGCCCACATTTACCTTGGGGGGTACATGCACATATTCTCTCATGACTCACATCATCATCAAAAAGGAATATGGGTTAAATGATTTTTAGATTCTATAAGGAATAATAGTGATAGTGCCCAATACACAATTTTCTTTCAAATAAAGAATTTTATAAGTTGAAGTTTGGTTTGCAGATGAGAAAGTATTAGCTGTTCTCCTTTCAAAAAAGTGACTAAAATTTTTTTTTATTTATTAGAGATAGAAATAAGTAGATATATATATATATATATATATATATATATATATATATATATATATATATATATATATATATATATATATATATATATATATATATATATATATATATATATATATAT
>JXCR01115697.1:7532-36027 GCA_002079205.1 Phalaenopsis hybrid cultivar | reverse complement strand
GGAGGAGGAGGAGGAGCAGCGCCGGCGCCGAAGGCCGACGAGTTGGTGCCGCATCCAGTAAAGGATCAGTTGCCGAATGTGTCGTACTGCATCACCAGCCCACCTCCATGGCGTGAGTTTTAGGAACTGCGCATCTTGCTGCTATCTTCCTTCTTTACTTGCCAATTTTACTCTTTTTATTTTTGTTTTCGCCATTTGTTTCAATATTTTGGTTCTAAAACAGAACGTAAGCCAGATTTGATGGGAGTTTATCTTGCTCTAGGGTTTACAATTTAGTTTATCAGTTTTTTTTTTCTCTTTTATGTATCTGCCTTGTTTCTCAATCTTTCCGACTTTATATGGAGAGTTGATGTTTATCAAGATTTTTGTTAGAAAAGGGGGGTTTTTTTTACCTCTATCAGATCCAGAACTGATACCGTTGCTTAGAAGTTTGGTTATAACCTTTTAGATTTTAGTGTTGGTGGATAGTGCATTAGGAATATTTTCTTTGATTAAACTTGAAAAGATTGACTTTTTTTTTGGGGGGAACGCAGCGGAGGCCATTCTACTTGGTTTCCAACATTATCTGGTTATGCTGGGCACTACTGTGATCATCCCTACTGCACTCGTTCCTCAGATGGGAGGGGGAAATGTAAGTTTGAGCACTTTGAAGAAAATAAAAAGTTTAATTTACTTTGATATGTATGTGAATTTCACTTTTTTCTGACAATTGATTAATTCTTTGGTTTCTATACTTTTGTTTTACCTTTCTAGGATGAGAAAGCCAGGGTAGTTCAGACTTTGCTCTTTGTGGNATATATATATATATATATATATATATATATATATCTATATATTACAAATTGTAAATTTATTATGGACTAAATTGAAAATTGAGGAAGTTTTTATGTCAAAAAGAGGCGCCCACTCCCCTTTCTAGGAACTGTCCATCTGCTTGCGCGCAAAGCAGCATCCACCGTTCAAGTGTCAGAATGGACGGCAGATCTGCCAGCCCCAAGTTATCAGCGAGACTTGCCAGGAAGAAGTTTGTCGGTGGCCCATCCAAGTTGGGCTTCTTTTATCTCCATTCCCGTATCTTTTCTTATTTTGCAACTGTAACCTCCCATTCCTCCAAATTACCACTGCAAATAACAATTAATATTTCATTAAAGGAGTATCTTTACCGCATTGTCGTGAGAGAGAGAGAGAGAGAGAGAGAGAGAGTGAGAGTGAGGAGGGTGAGAGCTAAGCAAAGGATTTCATATAGCTTTGTTGCTTTAGTGGCTTTTGAGGAGAGATAAAATAAGTGCCGNATATATATATATATATATATATATATATATATATATATATATATATATATATATATATATATATTATGAAAATACACATTTTAATGGCTACCATAACGATGTAATAAGATGCAAAAACAAATGTCTTTCTCTAAATATATCATTTTTTCCTTTGAATCCACATATTATCTGTCGCATCTTTTGCAGCAAGTATATATTATTAAAACATATGGTAAAAATAGAAGTTAGTGAACTTCATAACGCATAATAATGAATTGTGTGATATGAAAATAGCAATGGGAGATGACGCATTCTCTATGCTTCATTCGTAATGCCATTAAATGCAGATTTTGTCAAATCAATACAATAAAATGGAAGATTTACATACAAACCCCCCACAATTGTTATGCATTTACATATCCAACACTTAATGTTCTGAATATTCTAGTATTAAAAGTTTATGCATGAAAAAGATGAAGTTCTGTTTTAAAATAAAAATATTAATAATGATATTTTGATTTGAACATGATGCATGCAAAACTACAAACTTAAATAAGAGAGACACTTTATTTCTCATGTTGAAAGATAATTAATCATCTTTTATCGTCTCATATATTTTCAACACATCTGTCAAAAATAGTGGGGCCCACTTGACACATGGCGTCATATCATTGAATTCTGAATAAATCAAGAGTCCTGCATAATATTTTTTCAATTTGTTTCAAAAAAACAAATTAAAAGTTATATATATATATATTACAAATCGTAAATTTAATAAAAATTATAAATTTATTTTGGACTAAATTGAAAATTGAGGAAGTTTTATGTAAAAAGAGGCGCCCACTCCCCCTTCCAGGAACTGTCCATCAGCTTGCGCGCAAAGCCGCATCCACCGTTCACGTGTCAGAATGGACGGCAGATCTGCCAGCTTCAAGTTATCAGCGACTTGCCAGGAAGAAGTTTGTCGGTGGCCCATCCAAGTTGGGCTTCTTTTATCTCCATTCCCGTATCTTTTCTTATTTTACAACTGTAACCTCCCATTCCTCCAAAATACCACTGCAAATAACAATTAATATTTCATTAACGGAGTATCTGTACCGCATTGTCGTGTGAGAGAGAGAGAAAGAGGGAGTAAGAAAGAGAGTGAGGAGGGTGAGAGCTAAGCGAAGGATTTCATATAGCTTTGTTGCTTTAGTGGCTTTTGAGGAGAGATAAAATAGGAGCCCAAGAAGATTCCTTTGAGCAGAAGAGAGAGAGAGTGAAACAGGGGGGTGGGTTTAGAGAGGGCAGGGGAGGGGGAAGTGTAATCTTTGTTGTCACAGCTGCCGGCTTTTAGCGGCGGCCTCTGTATGTTGCTGCAGTTTTGCAAGTGGGAGGCCTTTTGCTTTGATTTCTGATCTCGGTTTCGTTGTTTTGTTGCTTCGGGTCATGAAAGATTGAATCTTTGGTCGCTTCCTCCTTGTTTTGCGGTCATTTATTTTGGTTTTTGAGGCGTGATTTTGGGTTCCGTTGTTTTTACTGTGTATANTTGATTTCTGATCTCGGTTTCGTTGTTTTGTTGCTTCGGGTCATGAAAGATTGAATCTTTGGTCGCTTCCTCATTGTTTTGCGGTCATTTATTTTGGTTTTTGAGGCGTGATTTTGGGTTCCGTTGTTTTTTACTTTGTCTGTTTCTTGTTGTTGTAGCGGGGTTCGGTTATTGGGGGTTGGTTTCAGTTGTTTGAGTAGAGAGGGTGCGGAGTTACAGTCCTTAGGGTAGAAGAATAGTGAGAGTGGAAGGTAATGGCCGGAGGAGGAGGAGGAGGGGGAGGAGGAGGAGGAGGAGCAGCGCCGGCGCCGAAGGCCGACGAGTTGGTGCCGCATCCAGTAAAGGATCAGTTGCCGAATGTGTCGTACTGCATCACCAGCCCACCTCCATGGCGTGAGTTTTAGGAACTGCGCATCTTGCTGCTATCTTCCTTCTTTACTTGCCAATTTTACTCTTTTTATTTTTGTTTTCGCCATTTGTTTCAATATTTTGGTTCTAAAACAGAACATAAGCCAGATTCGATGGGAGTATATCTTGCTCTAGGGTTTACAATTTAGTTTATCAGTTTTTTTTTTTTTCTCTTTTATGTATCTGCCCTGTTTCTTAATCTTTCCGACTTTATATGGAGAGTTGATGTTTATCAAGATTTTTGTTAGAAAAAGGGGGGTTTTTTATACCTCTATCAGATCCAGAACTGATACCGTTGCTTAGAAGTTTGGTTATAATCTTTTAGGTTTTAGTGTTGGTGGATAGTGCAGTAGGAATATTTTCTTTGATTAAACTTGTAAAGATTGACTTTTTTTTTGGGGGAACGCAGCGGAGGCCATTCTACTTGGTTTCCAACATTATCTGGTTATGCTGGGCACTACTGTGATCATTCCTACCGCACTCGTTCCTCAGATGGGAGGGGGAAATGTAAGTTTGAGAACTTTAAAGAAAATAAAATGTTTAATTTACTTTGATATGTATGTAAATTTCACTTTTTTCTGACAAATGATTAATTCTTTGGTTTCTATACATTTGTTTTATCTTTCTAGGATGAGAAAGCCAGGGTAGTTCAGACTTTACTCTTTGTGGCCGGCATAAACACTCTGTTGCAGTCTTTCTTTGGCACTCGCTTGCCTGCGGTGATCGGAGGGTCTTACACTTTTGTTGCACCAACCATCTCCATCATTCTAGCTGGTCGATATAGCGACATTGTAGAACCTCATAGGGTTGCTACTGCTACAAAGGCTTTTCTACCTTGTTTTTGCATAATATCCATTGAAATCTGATGAATGGCTTTCTTTTTTGAACAGAAATTCCTTCGAATTATGAGAGGAACTCAAGGTGCTCTAATTGTTGCATCAACAATTCAAATTATTATTGGTTTTAGTGGTCTTTGGCGCAATGTAACGAGGTTGGCTTTTATACTTTGTTTTTTTGGTCCAATTAATGTAATGATATGCTAATCCATTCTGTTGCTTTGAATTGTTCTTTCTTCAGATTTTTAAGTCCACTGTCTGCAGTTCCTCTGGTAGCACTTGCTGGATTTGGGCTTTATGAGTTGGGATTCCCTGCGGTATGGTCTAAATTAGTTAATGATTCTATGCTGAGCTGTTGGAGATTAATGAGGCAAAACTTTAGTTTATTTTTTGGGGAATTAACATACATACCACCCAATTTCATATATAGACATAGATATACATACATACATATATAACACCTAAACTTTTTTACATTTGTACCACTCAAAATTTTCATATCATTTAAAGTACCACCTTTTTTTACTTTTAAAAAGTGAAATATATCTTATTATGCTGTTGAATCCAAATCTGTCCGGTAGATCGTGTCCAAGAAAAGGAGCATTGGACCGAAGAGAGGTGATTGATAGGGGGAGAAATGAGAGAGAAGAGGAGGACTTCTCCCTGTCGGGCGGGGCCCTTGAGGGTTGCGGGGTTGGGAGGGGGAATTGGGTGTTTATCGGCACGTGGACCCATTTTATTCCATTAAATTAGAGGTTACAAATGAGGGGTTCCCCCAAAAAGGTCTTGCCCCCCTCCCCCTCCCCCCTTTTACATCATAAGACTCTCCTATTTATAGAAGATAGTAGAGGCTGAAAGTTTAAAAATTAAATATTTCACTATACTTTTGAAGAGAAAAGTAAAGGGCATTTTAGTCATTTTTATTTTGAATGTTGGATCGTCTCGAGATTGATGCATATTTAAATGTCCATGTTTGTTGGCTGACTGAAGTGGGTGATCGAGGGAGATAATTTGGTTGATCGACTGAAGTGAGGTGACCAAGAGAGAGAGAGCTTGGTCGGCTGACTGAAACAAGGTGGTCGACTATTGGATTGCCTTGAGATCCCTGCATATCATTTTTGAGTATACACATTAAATATCTATACTCCCCGTTAGGCACACACTCTGATTTTCGTAATCTTTGTCATCATCTGATGAGTCTGTCATCTTGACGTTTTTACTGTCGAAAGGAAATTGTTGTGTTACGATGGCCGGTTGGAGGGAAAGTAAGTCGTTAGAGGATGAGTTGGCCTTTCGGGGAAAACTCTAAGCGTTGCTGGGCTCAGTGGGGAGTTTTTTTTGGTGCTCGCTCAGGAGGAGAGCCTTGTAGGTGCTCCCCTTGGAGAGCAGTCTTTGTCGGGTATTAATTTTATAATGTGAGCACAGGATGATCGTTTATGTGCCCTCGTGGAGCTTGTCACTGTCGGGTGTCGATACGTCCTATAGGCCTTTAGCAATCATTAGACTCCTCACGGAGCTTGTGGCTGCTAGTTGCTAACTTTATAAGTTGGACGCAAGACGATCATTTATGCATTCCTTGCAGAGCTTGTTGTTTTCTTGTATCAATACGTTCCATAGGTCTCTATTACAAATCAAATGCTCTTGGCATCATTTTCGGTGTTTTTTTATGCTTCTGACTGATCAGACGCTTTTAGCATTGTCAGTTATTTCTCATGCTTCTGACCGATCGGATGCTTTTGGCGTCGTTATCGGTTTTTCTACCCGGGTTTGAGTTCCCCGAGTGCTGGAAACAAATGATTTGAGATGCTTGTAGATAAGTATATAAGTGTGTAGAAATTGAGTGATATTTGAAAATATTTAAGAATTGAGTTTTATGTAAATTTTTCCTGTTCGGAAAAGGTTGACTGTAGGTGGAGGCGTCAGTGCAACTGGTGGGACGACCGTTTGTTGAAATAGTGATTCTCTTCAAAGGATGCTACAAAGATATTGACAATCTTAAATGTAAAAAAGTTATACATACAATTTATGATAAAATTTTAAATGAAGAGTAACATAATATCCTAATGGATGCTACAAATTAGTGGTGGTTGGTCATAAGCAAAAAATAAAGAACTCGTTACTCCATAATGCAACTTTTAATTGTAATGTGCCCCACAATTGTAAACACAACAAGAGGAGAGGAGTGAGGAGAACGAGAGGTTTTTGCAATATATTTTCCACACAAAGTGGATGATCACCTGATGGTCACTTGCTATAAACCTAACGGAAAACAAAGGGGACAGTCTTATTGAATGAGCGAACTCCACTCTTCGATTGTGGTTGCANGGGGGGGGGGGGGGGGGGGGGGGGGGGGCAAATAGGTGAAGTTGGGTTGATCGGTACATGCGGTCGAGAGAGCAGGAGGGCATGCCTTGTGAGAAGAAGTCTGATTGTTGATGCGGTACCAAACGACAGAGGGCAAGGTCGGTCCAATGTGTGGCGATTTGTCTAGAGATGGTTGGTCGGAGGTGGCCGGAGCAGCGGTCAATTGGAGGGTGTTGTCGGGTGTCGGGTTAGACAAAGTAAAACAGAACATTTGATAGCTCTAGATCTAAAATTTTCATAGTTTCGAATAGAGGCGGAGCGATCAGATGGATTTGGACGACAAGTCGTCGCGGTGTCCGACTGAAGCAATGTCGGCCAGAGGTTGATTTTGCTAGAGGCAATTAAAAAATTTGAGTAGTATGTAAGAAAATATATAAATATGCAAGAATTGAGAGGTATTTATGCAAGTTTTTATTGTTTCAGCGGCGATCTACCAATGGGTGGTGGACTGAGCAAAGGTGGGCGGTCGACAATGTGGCCTGAGGAGTGCTACGGTCGATCAACAAATACGTAACAAAGCTTTGATCGACTATTTAACATGGATTTAGCCTGAATTTTTTCAGGCACTCATGTTTGGACAACTTAAATCCCCTGGTTTGTAAGCCTTGTACTGTTGCACCATGCCAGCAAGGAAGATATTTGAAATTACCTTCCTCCATTATTTCAGATGATAGTGGAACGACTGGAGGTAGGTTGCTAGGAAGATAGNTATATATATATATATATATATATATATATATATATATATATATAAACATGTAAGGATTTGGTGGTATGTAGTCCGGTCGGTGGGATGAATCAAGGTCGGCAAAATCCAACGGGTGTAAGAACCCCACTTGCGGCATAAGAGATGTGAAAATAGAGTTTGCTGTTAGAGAAGAATAGTGGAGTGGAGTGAGTGAAGAAATGAGTGAGAGGGAGAGAGCTTGGAGAGAGGAAATGAAGGTCTTGGTTGGAGTTGGAAGTAGAGAGAAAGCTCACAGCTTGAGCGACGATGGGGATTGAAAGTGTGGGTTGTCCTGTTTCCACTAGATGTATGGGGAAATGCGGAGAAAGAGATGAAGCTTCTAAGAGGTCACGAGGATGGTAAAGGAAGCGGATCCGCCTTTGTGCAAGTTCCCCTTGTGTGTTGAGCGTGTTTCTGAAGAGTTTCCTATTGCTGTTAGCTCATCTTTTTGTTCTCAGCACGATTCACACTCACCGCACATTTTAGGATGTTGAATTCAATATATTAAGTAGATTGTATCCAAGTAAATGAGCGTTGAACTGAGGAGAGGTGATCGAGAGAGGGGGATAAATGAGAGAGAGGAGGACTTCCCCCCACCGGGAGGAGAAATGGGGTGCTCCCGGGCTTGTGAACCCGTGTTATTCCATGAAATTAGAGGTTATGAATAAGGGGTGCCCCAAAAAAGGTCTTCCCTCTTTTACATCATGAAACCCTACTGTTTATAGAAGATAAAGAGGAGTAGAAGGTACAAAAATTATATCTTGCTATGTTTTTGAAGAGAGAAGCAAATGACATTTTAGTCTTTTTTATTTCAATCGTTGGATCGTCTTGAGATCGATGCAGACTTTTCATGTCCACGTTTGTCGGCCGATTGAAGTGAGGTAGTTGAGGGAGAGAGTTTGGTCGGTCGACTGAACTGAGGTGGCCGAGAGAGCTTGGTTGGCCGACTACTGGATTGCCTTGAGATTCGTGCAAACCATTTTTGAGTATACACATGCATAAGTAAGGTGGTATGAATGCATAAATTGAAGTTTAGGCGTTAGATATGTAAATTCATAGGAATTGAGTGGTATGCATGTAGATCTTCTTTATTTTTTTTTAAACCTGATCATTTGTGTATTTGTGCTTGTTTTTACGCCTGATATATTTTATACTATTGCCAGGTTGGTAAATGTGTTGAAATTGGGCTTCCAACAATCATAATTTTGATTGTAATTTCACAGGTATCATGACTTCGAAAAATTGTAAATCATTCAGAATTAGAAATTCCAATATCTTTTTCCATGTTGGGATGTTGACATGANTATATATATATATATATATATATATATATAAACATGTAAGGATTTGGCGGTATGTAGTCCGGTCGGTGGGATGAATCAAGGTCGGCAAAATCCGGCGGGTGTAAGAACCCCACTTGCGGCAGAAGAGATGTGAAAATAGAGTTTGCTGTTAGAGAAGAATAGTGGAGTGGAGTGAGTGAAGAATTGAGTGAGAGGGAGAGAGCTTGGAGAGAGGAAGTGAAGGTCTTGGTTGGAGTTGGAAGTAGAGAGAAAGCTCACAGCTTGAGCGACGATGGCGATTGAAAGTGTGGGTTGTCCTGTTTCCACCAGATGTATGGGGAATTGCGGAGAAAGAGATAAAGTTTCTAAGAGGTCACGAGGATGGTAAAGGAAGCGGATCCGCCTTTGTGCAAGTTCCCCTTGTGTGTTCTTTGCTAGGAGCGTGTTTCTGAAGAGTTTCCTTTGCTGTTAGCTTATCTTCTTGTTCACAGCACAATCCACACTCATCGCATATTTTAGGATGTTGAATTTAAATATATTAAGTAGATTGTATCCAAGTAGATGAGCGTTGAACTGAGAAGAGGTGATCGAGAGAGGGGGATAAATGAGAGAGAAGAGGAGGACTCCCCCCCACCAGGAGGAGAAATGTGGTGCTCTCGGGCTCGTGAACCCATGTTATTCCATAAATTAGAGGTTATGAATGAGGAGTGCCCCAAAAAAGGTCTTCCCTCTTTTACATCATGAAACCCTACTGTTTATAGAAGATAAAGAGGAGTAGAAGGTACAAAAATTATATATTTAGCTATATTTTTGAAGAGAGAAGCAAATGACTTTTTAGTCTTTTTATTTCAATTGTTGGATCGTCTCGAGATTGATGCAGACTTTTCATGTCCACGTTTGTAGGCCGATTGAAGTGAGGTAGCCGAGGGAGAGAGTTTGGTCGGTCGACTGAACTGAGGTGGCCGAGAGAGCTTGGTTGGTCGACTTCTGGATTGCCTCGAGATTTGTGCAAACCATTTTTGAGTATACACATGCATAAGTAAGGTGGTATGAATGCATAAATTGAAGTTTAGGTGTTAGATATGTAAATTCATAGGAATTGAGTGGTATGCATGTAGATCTTCTTTATTTTTTTTTAAACCTGATCATTTGTGTATTTGTGCTTTTTTTACGCCTGATATATTTTATGCTATTGCCAGGTTGGTAAATGTGTTGAAATTGGGCTTCCAACAATCATAATTTTGGTTGTAATTTCACAGGTATTATGACTTCGAAAAATTGTAAATCATTCAGAATTAGAAATTCCAATATCTTTTTCCGTGTTGGGATGTTGACATNTTTTTCTGTGGCAATTGTATGGTTGTATGCATATTTCCTCACCGTTGGTGGGGCATATAAGCATGCTCCGCCCAAAACGCAGTCACATTGCCGAACCGATCGTTCTGGGCTCGTCAGCTCAGCTCCCTGGTAAGATAGATTTCTTTGTACATATGTTTTTGGTTGGTTTTTTATCAGATTTTGTTGGATGAGATTGTTCAGAAATTCATGGTCGGTGTATTATTTTGAATTTTATACGTGTAGGATAAGAGTCCCATATCCATTTCAATGGGGAGCGCCATCATTTGATGCCGGGGAAGCCTTCGCCATGATGGCTGCTGCATTCGTTGGTCTAGTGGAGGTTTGTTTATGTGTTCTAGAAACTCGAGTGCTGCTTTCTTATTTTGGCGTTGAATGCAATTACTTTTTTTTGTTGTCTTTATAAAAGTGTCAATTTTATCACCGAGAGTCTTTTAATATGGGTTGAAACAGTCCATATTATTGACTATCTTAGCCCTTAGTAAAAAAAGTTTGGGGACTAATTTAGCATCTTTTTAAGCATTTTACTTAATTTTTATTTTTNTTCGAGCTTTTCTATTTTTCTATGGTTTTCATTGTTGATTTTTTGCTTTATTTTGCAAGCCCAACACACTTTTTTTCAATTATTTTCAATAATTGCCATCCTATCTGTTCTCCAAGACAATCTTCTCGTTCAATCTTTNTATATATATATATATATATATATATATATATATATATATATATATATATATATATATATATATTGTTTTCTGTACAGTACATTCCTCATGCTATACATGGAGAGAAGCATGTATTTGATCGATTTGCAGTCATTTTTTCTGTGGCAATTGTATGGTTGTATGCATATTTCCTCACCGTTGGTGGGGCATATAAGCATGCTCCGCCTAAAACGCAATCACATTGCCGAACCGATCGTTCTGGGCTTGTCAGCTCAGCTCCCTGGTAAGATAAATTTCTTTGTACATATGTTTTTGGTTGGTTTTGATCAGATTTTGTTGGATGAGATTGTTCAGAAATTCATGGTTGGTGTATTATTTTGAATTTTATACTTGTAGGATAAGAGTCCCATATCCATTTCAATGGGGAGCGCCATCATTTGATGCCGGGGAAGCCTTCGCCATGATGGCTGCTGCATTCGTTGGTCTAGTGGAGGTTTGTTTGTGTGTTCTAGACACTCGAGTGCTGCTTTCTTATTTTGGGGTTGAATTTAATTACTTTTTTTTGTTGTCTTTATAAAAGTTTCAATTTTATCACCGAGAGTCTTTTAACATGGGTTGAAATAGTCCATATTATTGACTATCTTAGCCCTCGGTAAAAAAGTTTGGGGACTAATTTAGCATCTTTTTAAGCATGTTACTTAATTTTTATTTTAATTTTGTTTTGTGCTTTTACTGATTGCTTGAATCTAAAACATGTTATTTTATTATGCAGTCTACCGGGACTTTTATTGCAGTGTCCAGATATGCCAGTGCAACTCCGCTGCCCCCGTCTGTTCTTAGTCGTGGAATTGGTTGGCAGGTGTGAAACTGAACTGGTGATTGTGTGTGTGTGTGTGTGTTCATTCATTTTTGCAAACATGGTTTTATGATTTTGAATTGCTGCTGGTTCCAGGGTATTGGTATTTTACTGGATGGTTTGTTTGGAACAGCAAGCGGCTCAACTGTATCTGTGTAAGACTTGTTTGATGTATTAAAGATTTAGAATTATACCACTCAATTCTTATGTATTTACATATCTAATATCTAGAAAACTGAATTTTACTTTTCAAAAGTTAAAATAGTGGCATTTTCGTTGTGATACAAAAGACCTGGGCCATATAAATGTAAAAATTAAAAGTTTATATGTTAGATATGTAAATACATACGAATTACGTGGTATATATATGTAAATGTCTCTTTGATATATTTGCTTTCATTAGCTTGTTGTAGTGAATGTGAAGTAGTGTTTGTTCACGATGTTGTGGCTCATGTTCAGTGAAAATGCTGGTTTGTTGGCTTTGACGCGGGTTGGAAGTCGAAGGGTTGTTCAGATATCCGCAGGGTTTATGATTTTCTTTTCTATTCTCGGTATGTCCTTTTATCTAATATTCTATGTCTTATATTCATAAAACATTAGTAATATATATTACAATATTAACTATTGCAGGTTCTTACTGTAAAATATGATAGCATTTATGCTATATCATTGCAAAGGGGTATTTCTATTTAATTCATTTTCACCATGTTTATTAGCTTATTCCAGGTCGGACTTGCTTTTTGAATACTCTATTTAATTTATTCCTCTCGCTTTCTACGATTTTGAAATCATTTTACGACTTATTTATTCCTTGTCCTTCCTAATTCTTTCGAGCTTTTCTATTTTTCTATGGTTTTCATTGTTGATTTTTTGCTTTATTTTGCAAGCCCAACACACTTTATTTCAATTATTTTCAATAATTGCCATCCTATCTGTTCTCCAAGGTAATGTTCTCATTCAATCTTGGTACTATTTTAACGACAACTTCATCTTATATCTCATTTATCCACGACAAACTTAACTATTAATGAAATTTTTTTATTTAAATTTCTTAGATAGATGTGTAATGGATTTATGATCAAATGACACTAATCTGTGTTACAAGATAGGTGAGCGGCTTTATGTTTTAAATTGGGATTAGTTTCCTGCTGTAATAGTTGATTGCAGATTTTGCTTGTGTAATATTTGTAAATGTATGGCTATCTTTAGTAAAATGCAAATTTGCAGGTAAATATCATCAATTATATTTGATTGGTTCATGATGGTTTACATTACTCTTGCTGGTGGTTTTGAGATAGTACATCTGCTGCTCTCATAATGAAAGAAATTACATGTTCTGAACTTATCCATTCTGTATTAAATTATCCTGATGTATTTATAACCATCTTATTGTTGGTTTCAGGCAAATTTGGAGCTGTTTTTGCATCTATTCCAGCTCCCATATTTGCAGCTTTATACTGTCTGTTCTTTGCATATGTTGGTATATTTCAGAACAAACCTTTATTTATACTGCTGGCCACAAGTTGCCTTGAATTCCTTAAAAAAGATTTCTGTAATCTTTCCTTGCTGCTGTCAAACAGGTTCGTGTGGTCTCAGCTTCTTACAGTTCTGCAATCTGAACTCCTTCAGAACAAAGTTTATATTGGGATTTTCTGTCTTTATGGGCTTATCAATTCCTCAGTACTTCAAAGAATACACGGCAGTTGCTGGTTATGGTCCAGCCCATACTGGTGCAAGATGGGTATGTGAACTCTTAACTGTCAATAAGGTTCTCAAAAAATGGTTATTGTTCATGCTCGAGCATAGTTGGCTTAATGATTAGTTTATGTTCATCTAGATTTTTAAAGCTCCTGTTTATGATGAGTCAAACACAAACAAGGCATTGTTCGGTCATATTTGGCTTTGTCTGTGTGTATATGTATATGTGTGTGTCTGTGTACCTGTGTATGGTATGTGTATATGTATGTATGTATGTATGTTATGCATGTATATATGTATGCTTGTATGTCTGTATGTGTGTGTATGTATGTCTGTATGTGGCTGTGTGTGCATGTCTGTGCATATGTCTGCGTGTATGTATCCATCTGTATGTATTTATATATTTAACACCTAAATTTCAATTTTTACATATAAGCCACCTTGCCTATGCATGAAAATGTAAAAAATAATCATATTTTTGACGTGATATGAAAGATTTGGGCAGTATAAATGTAGAAAGTATTAGTTCAAATTTTAGATATGTACATACATTTGAATTGGGTGGTATGTATGCAAATGCTCCTTATTTATGTACTGATGCTAATTTCTTCTTTGCAGTTCAATGACATCATTAATGTTATATTCTCGTCGGAGCCATTCGTCGCTGGTCTCATCGCTTTCTTCTTAGACAACACTCTCCACAGGCGCGACGGCGCGGTTAGAAAGGACAGAGGTTATCATTGGTGGGACAAATTTCGATCCTTCAAGACGGACAACAGGAGCGAAGAATTCTACTCCTTGCCATTTAATCTGAACAAGTTCTTCCCATCGGTGTAAGCACAGAGCACTGGAGTTATTTTCTGTTCTTTGTCACATGTCTTGTAGCTGTTTGTCTTCTCATTTTGCCTTCTGAGAATGACTTATTGATAAATTCATCCTAAATGAATTAGTGTGTTACAGTTTTACGTTATTATTTTGCGTTTTTTATTTGTATATTTAATGTGATATAGACTTGGAGCGAGGCTGGTGCTCCCACCACTGCTCTACTGCAGTGTTATGCTAGTTATATTGTGGATCAGTGTTCTTGCATATTATTTTCCTGTTCTATCTTAGCATCCAGATAAAGATTTTCCAAAATGTTCTGAAGCACAAGTTTGTCTCATGAATATTGCTGTAAAAATGGTATTATGTTGCTGTGCATGCATGCAATGGAAGATTTATGAACGTACCAATTAATTCCTATGTATTTACATATCTAATTCTAAAACTTGAATTTTTGCATATATGCTATATTGCTTTTGCATGAAAAGCTGCATTACACCTGTTGAAAGTTATAATGGTGGTGCTTTTGATGTGATATGAAAGATCTGGGTGGTATAAATGTAAAAAAGTAAAGTTTAGGTGTTAAATATGTAAATGCAGAAGAATTGGGTGGGGTCTCCTTGTAAAAGGCCATGTGGTAGTATGTGAAATTAATTGGATTGTTTATTCTTGCTATAAACTATAAAAGCCCAAATGGTATCATGTTAGGTTTTTTTTTGTTTGTTTTTTTTTTTTCGAAATATATCGATTTTAAAAATGTCGATATATAAGAAAATGCTATATTGATCTTGTATATGATAGTTTATTTTAATTGTATTTTGTGTCATTTACATAAATACCGCATAATACTTGTATATTTATATATTTAACAAATACATTTTTATTTTTATATACATTCACTGAAAATTTGACATCACATTAAAGATGTTATCATCTCCCTAAATGAGGGAAAAATATTACATCAAGACTCTAAATGTAGAGATATGTTTGGAGTTCAATGAAATAATACCACATGGGGGTTACGAAAAAACAAAAATAAAAATCATTTTAGCATTGGGGAATATTCCCTTCGAGTTATTTCACATTATTTAGGTGTTATTGTGGTGGTATTCATGCGTTATTGTGTTCTGGGAATATTCCCGGTGTTATAATAACACAATAACACATCAATGTCATCACAATAACACCTGAATAACGTGGAATAACACATGAGGAATATGCTCATGTGTTATCGAGTCGGATCACAGGAAAGCACACACATTTCTTTGAAGCCACGTGCCCTCATATCAATGGATTCCGAACGTAGCTCTAGGTTAGGGGTCCTAATGTACTATTTTTCCCTAAATGAGAGTTGTTTATATGACACTCACAATATAGCTCTACGCCCATCTATTTTTTTAATTCTCACTCAAATATATCAAAATCCACGATAAGACCCCAAGCCATATTTTTTTATTTTTTTTATCAGATTCTCAATGACTAGATTGTGGCATGTGTAAATCAATTGGTTCAGTAGTTCAAAAATATCGTATTAGTGTTAGATTTTGTAAATAACAATGTTTCGGGTGCTATGTATGTAATTATCCCTATAATTTGAACAACGAATATATAATTTTTCATGTATGAGTTCTTAAAGCCAATATATTATAATTATAAATATCATTTTTTAGATGTTAGATATATAAATAAATAAAACATGTAGCATGTATACAAATTTTTCTTTATATGAATTGGGCATATATCCTAATTCTTATGAGTTTACATGTCTAATACTTAAAAATTTTATTTTTTACATTTATACCACTTAAATTTTTTTTGTAATGCTAAAAGAATTATTATTTTATTTTAAGAAAATGAAGTATATTTCTATTTATTAATAGGTAAAGCAGCATGTGTAAAAATAAAAATTTAGGAGTTCATATTTACAGAAGAATTGAGTTGAGTGATATGTTTGTGAATCTTCCTTCTAATTTCATGATCCCAACTGCATGGGCTATTGTGGCCACCATAGTTAGACACCATTGCTCAGAGCGAGTATAAAACACGGGTAAAATATTACGTCCAGATATTATACGTCTGAATGTTGATGTGGATTGCACGGTCCATAAGTTACGTTTGAATGATGGTGTGGATCACACGATCCATGCTGTCATATGAGCAACCGGATGATGTACATCATGAAACACTTGGCGGATGCATTACCGTACCACATGGAGTATCATCTTTTCGTGCGAGCAGATGGAAAAGACGACGCGGACGAACGGTATGGTATAGAGACAAAATAAATAAATAAATAAATAAATAAATAAAATGAAGATTATCTGGTAGTTAGACAATCTGACATTTTAACCATGAATTATTGCAGTTTTGGATTGTGTTTGAATTCGTCAATTTTTGCAATCATTTTTTGATTTGATGAAATCAATTATTGATGAGTGGAATAATGTTGCAATTAAAACGATATCAGCTATCAATTTATCGGTAGGCTCTTATTGTCATTATCTTAATTTTGAGAAATTTACATACATGTCACACAATTTTTATGTATTTACATTAATAACATTTAAAATTTTATATTTACATTTATAACATTTTGGTGTCATATAATTCTATGCATGAAAAATCTGTATTTCACTTTTAAAAAAATTATTAATAGTAGCATTTCTTATGTGATGTTAAATATTTGAACAGTTACGTATTTGTTATGTAAATGCAGAAGAATTTTGTGATGTGCATGTAAAGTCACATTAACTTCTAATAATACTGATTTGAGCTTGAATTACAATTAGGGGGTGGAAATGAGTCAATTTGGCTCGTGAGGTGACTCTCGAGTGGTTAATAACTTAATTTTAGCCAATAAGTTTCAATTTAGCTGAAACTGACCCAAATAACTCAATTTGAGTAAGCTCATTTTGATTTCAAGCCAAACTATGCTTGATTCAATTTTGAGCCGGCTCAGCTCAAAGTTGAATATAACGGGTTAGGAGATGATTTCGAGCCGCACTAAATTTTTGAAATTAGATCATTAAAACCCCTAATGTTATCGTGGACACCAACACAACAGTTGTACATCGAGCAGATGAAGATTCACAAGTAATTTAAATTATAATAGCTAAAATTATTTTTTCATTATATTATATAACTATAGTTTTTTAGGTTTCATCCATCCAAGCAACCAATGGACAATATTATAAAGTTCATCAAGAGCAAGTATGATGCTCCGTATATATCATGGAAGAAGATCCTAATCAAGTTCTATGACTTCGGGTTGAGGGTGATTGAGGTAAAATTAACTAATTTTGAATTACAAGTATAATCCTAAGCTATATTATTTATAAAAAATAATATTCTTTTATATTTATTTTATAGAAACATTTCTAATGGGATACTCATCATCTTCAGTGGATACCGAAGAGCTTCGAGACCAATAGATAGACTCACTAATAAGATATATTCATTGATATCCTTAAGGAGCAAAGTCCCATGTAGATAGGGGAGGATGCTTGGGGTAAGTTTTCCATAGCTTGGGCAATGCCTTAATATCCCAAGAAGAGACAAACATCATATCACAATGAGCCTCGCACTTTGGGGGCATACGTATCTTTGTATATACTTGAGGCTCTGTCCCCAAATTGAGTATAGGCGAAGAATGATAAGATTTATTCAATGCATTAAATTAATTTCTATAATTCTGTTTTCTAACCCTTTTATATGTTAACAGAAGCAGATACTTGGACGGGAGCCCTCTATCACTGAGTTGCATGCCCATACACATCAACATCAATCAGACCAATGGGGGATCGATGACAGATCTCAGCATGTCCATGTAAGTTGAATACTTATTTGTTTCATTTTACGATTGCAAGTGATAAAATTTGCTTGCCGAGGGCCCTTATTTATTTATTTTTTGTATATGTTTCCAGCCAATTACGGGCTAATTGTTCAGCTTGTATATTATTACCATTTGACAAANTATATATATATATATATATATATATATATATATATGTTCTTATGATTTGTCTTTCTAAAATTTTGCTAGTTCCATTAAAAGTAGGTTGCAATCGGGCCAAGTTGAGTCATAAATGTTGTAGAGCGGATTTAGCTTGATAATATTATAAGTTGTTCATGCTCGAATCAAGGAGAACTGAGCTTTCAGATGCGCGTTCAAACATGGCTCGTTTAATTTTTTAATAATTATATCTAATTTGTGGTTGACTTATTTATTTGAATTAGATAAACACTTCACTAGTTAATAAGCATTAAAATTTTGAATGAGTATTTGACTTTTTATATAAAAAAATTAATAAATAGTTCTTACAAATCTAACCAGATAAGCAATCAAACAAATTTTGACTTAGTATTCAAGTAAGTTACAGTGATTACATAAGATAATATATAAGTTAAAGTTTAACTTTCTTGCATCGAAAAATATAAATAAATACTAATAAATTAATTTATCAAAATTAGAAAATAAGAAAAAATTGCATTAGATTAGTATGCATAACGATATGAAGTTATTATGTTTTACGGCTAAATACATGGTTAAATAAATTAAATATATCAAATTTTATTTATATACTTGAAAAATACGTCAGCACAAATCTCAAAGCGATCCAACGACCAAGTCAAACGATAAATAAACAAAGGAATATGCCGACCAAATGACAAACTCTAGAAAAAGAAGAGCCCCTTGGAGCCAAGCCTAAGGGTTGAATCACTAAAAACTGATGAGGTGGATCTCGGGAAAAAGATTGATTGTGCATGTATCATTCACTAGGATCCACGCGGATCATATAAGTTTACTTGCCATTTAATATAGCTGACATATGTAATTTACTAAAAGAAACCCCTTAGAGACTAATGATTAGAGGGCATACTTGTAATTCTAAAATCCATACCCCTATCTATGTCTATAAATAGGGGATCAATTTTTGAATAAATGTTACATGTCATTTATTGTTCATAACTATCTCCTCTTTCTTTGACGCTTTAATCCATGGGCATGCTTCCCATAAATTTTTGAATTCAACATCCTCTTAGGTGTGATGCGCGTGGAGCCATGCAGTCAACAAGAAGAGGTGCACAACATCAACAAGAGGAGACCAACCAGAGAGGCATAGTGGAAGCATGATGCGCGAGGGAGGTTTTGGAAGAATTTGTGCAACGATGATTGCTATACTTGAGAACTCAAATCACAAACCAAATGTCGGGACAGTTCACAGAGAAGAAGCCCCAGAGCTTATTCAACCCAACCGGCTTAGCATATATTTCTATTAGGTGGTGGCCTAGTGCATTTAATGTGTTAGAAGGCTCCCGACCTAGACATGTGTAAGTCTTTTTGTTGGGAGTGTTTCCAGCTTTGTAGTTGAACCTCTCTTTCTCTTCACTTCCTGTGACATAGTTGTCATTTTAGAAAGTATAAGTCTCACTTCTTGGAGCTCTATCTGATAGTCATAGGATAGAGTTTGCATCCTTTGACCTTAGGGCTACCGAGATCCACGTGGACAATAAAATTCACGAATTGCTGACCGGAGATCTCTGAACGTGTTGGGTTGACTATCTTCACGACCAGATAAACTTAAGGTCATAATAGCTTGGGATGACATGTACATGGTAACCCAACTACCTCTACTTTTTAAGATTACTTTATCATTCCGCTTGATGAGCCACTTTGAGCCTTGTCCCTCTTTTGACTTCGTTGATATCATCTTGATGACTTAATTACTGGTGAGCTATTGCCCGTCTAGAAGACAGTGATTCACCCTCTACTCTGATGGCCCGGTGAGCTAGACATATAGGGATATCCTCGTCAAGATGATTTTTGTTATTTCGTACGCACTGTTTGTCGACATGTCGCTACCCATTTGGGATGTGAGAGACTCACTTTCTGCCATGTGGCTTAGCGCGAGCTTTGAAAGCATCGAGGTATCCCCATACTAAATAACCATCATTTAATGATCTATTCTCCAGGCTAATGACAATATAAGTGAAACTCCTTCTATCAAGAGTATTCTTTGATCTCCCCCAAGATATAATTAACCAGAGGGATACGCTCCTCTGGGAGACTCTTGACCCCAGAATAAAAAATGTTCTTTTCTTATTCTCTGGTTATGGATGACTTATCTAGCGATTCTCTTCGTGGATGTTGTGTTTTGAGGTACTTCAATCCAATCCTGTTCGGACGTATATAAGCGTTCTGATTGTTTCTATTTATTTTTTTGCGTTATTATTTTCGTATATTCTTATTTTCGATTCTTCTTCAGTTCGAAGCATTGGTATGATTAGGGATGAAAACTTTTTGAATGGGAATTATACGAAGACAAATAAATAGACAGACTGACGACTCTGATTGCTCTCAAAAGAACCTAGAAAAAAAGGAGCCAAATAATTAGTTGTGGAAGTCTCTTTAGTCACAACCACTAAGGAGACATGCAAGGGATCAAATTCCCAGGTTAAAGCACATCTTAATCCAACCATGGCTTTCATGATAAATGAAGTGGATATTAATCCAAATGTATATTAAAACTCAACCAATTTATGATTTATATTTTTGTTAGTTTTTAACTTTGATATAGTTCTATTTCATGGATATAGGTTCAATATATATATATATATTAATGGAATTTGATCTTCTGAGACCATGGGATTTCTTCCTACTCTTCTCTTTTTCTTATCTGTTGCTTCCTATTCTCTTTTCCTTAGCTGGTTCTTACTTAATCTGTACATGTTTTTCCCATTCTCTTTTACCAAGCTGTTTCTTCACACTCTTCCTTAATTTACCACAATAAAGTTGGGATTTATGATGGCTTTTTTAGACAAATTCTCCTCTAATATTAATTTGAAGGCAGATTTTCCTTTCTTTCCTCCATGTTTTCTGTTTTTTTTTTCAATATGCAGGAATACCTTCAAACCTTGGAGAATTGAAGATTGGATTTTTGATTTGTAATGTAGTTGTAAATTATAATTTTTTATTTATTTGTTGTCAACTTTAGATATTAGATTTAATTTTGTTCTTTTACTTATAAGTTTTAGACTATAGTGGAGGTGTATTTTTGTTGTTGTCCAATTTAAGCTGTAGTTTTAGATTGGTACCTGAAATCATTGACTTCAATAAATGAATTTTTTTATTACTTAAATAATGAGGTTTTTTTTTTTATTTTTTTCATTAAAAAATAATTAAATTTATTATTTTTATGATTTCTAAATGTTCATTTCAAGCCGAACTCGAGCCTAAAACCTCATGAGACCACTAGTAGTAAAGAAGCCTTGAAAAAAGCCATCATAATTTAGAGGTATGAAAACAAGTTGCTTTAAGAAGAACTCAAAATAATGATGATGATGATTGAGGATAATGATAGTGATATTAGTGATTTTCACTCATAAATAGATGTATTTTTTTTATTTATAAAAAAAATACTAATGAGTTGAAACGACTAAATTTATAAATTAGCTTAATTATTAAATCTTATTTGTGTTTTATTTTATTTATGTTATTTGTGTTTGGAACTATTATGTGCGAGAGAATTTGTGATGAAAAGTATACATTAAAGTATTAGCATTATACGAAAATCAAATGAATAGATAAAAGAAGGGCTGATAGAGGGGACACCATGTGTTATTATGTGAAAAATCTAAAAGTGAAAAAAATTATGGGGTCTAGCCCAATTTAAATGGAGTTATAAGACTTTATATTTTCTTAAGGAATAGAAGATAATATTATGAGAGTGAGCGTATCGACTTGACTTTCACTAAAGAGGTGGTAAAGAATGTTGGCGAAGTGAAAATGACCAACTACAATGATGGAAGATCGATGACAATGGTGCGATGGGGAAATGAATTCAACTTCACCAATGGCAGTGGCAACTAGGCATTTGTGGTCCTAGTGATGGCCAGGCCTTGGCGATTTGGTAATGGCAGTTCGGTGACGAAGCTCTGATGCTGGTAACAACATCAATCGGTGATGGTGATATGATGATAGTGGCTGAGCACTCATGCAATAGTGGTAACCACAACAGTGATGGTTGCATGCATGTGGTTTGGTGACGGACATGTGATGATGGTGTGACAACAGTAGGAGCTGGGAGATATTGATCCAACGACGATGAAAGTGGTTCAATGACTACCATAACTATAGGGATCGAAGTATAAATTGGCAGAAGAACTGACTGTCACAAGTGCATCAATTTTTTTGTCTATATTTGTAATGGTTATCCAACAATATTTAAAACTAACGGTTTCCTAATGACTCTGTCCATGGGTACTTATCTAATTAATAACAGACGAGCTTGAAATATTAACCGATGCGTGAATCAGGCAGTCGTTAACAAAATAAAAACCGATGATCAATGACTGTCGGAAAGTTATCAGAAAGGTTTATAATACTGAACTGATGACCTAAATTTTTCATTTTCCCTTTGCTTGCCTGCGCCTTCAATTTCCTTTTTTTTTTTCATAGTCCATCATTTCTTGATTGTTATAAAGTCATAGGCATCTCAATTCGACTGTTCTATAATTTCTTTTACTTCAAATATTATATTTATACATATTGAATTTGACTATTTTGGATAAATTTTAAAATGAAATTTGGTTTTCAAGAATTTTGATGAAGTATCTCATCGTAGCATGTGTAGAGTAAACTCTTAGATATTTCCATATCTAAAACCAAAAATATAAAAGATAATCTAGCACAAAATTCTTATGTATTTATGTTTCTCACATCTAAAATCCTTGAATTAAAATGTCTGTTTCACTTTTAAAAATTAATAATAATAATGCTATTTTAATTTGATATTGAAAATTTGGAGTATTACATGTGTAAAGATGGAAGTTTAGGAGCATTGTGTTTTATGCATGTAAATTCCCCTAGAATCATTTGAACAAGTATAAATTTTCTTACTGCAAATGTTTCATATAATGCTATGAAGATAAACTCTTTTAGCCTGCAATAAAAAGATAAATTTTTATTCTTATTCTCATGTAAATTGCCCAAAACGAAATAGCCAAAAGGTCCCCCACATCATTCTCATCCTACCATTAAAGAAGCCAGCTTGCCAAACAGCTCTTCTTCCCCATCTCCATTTCCATACCCATGCCCACCAGAAAAAAGAAGCCTTTTTTCAGGTGCGTAAATGGGCAATTGTCAGACGAGGGACGTGGTGGCGGCCGCAGTGATTCAGCACCCCGACGGCAAAGTCGAGAAGCTTTACTGGCCGGCCACCGCCGGCGAGGTGATGCGAAACCACCCCGGTCACTACGTCGCCTCAGTTACCTTTCACATCTCCGGCGATGTCCGCGATGCACAAGGAGCTGTCAGTGGTTCTCGCCGGCTTATTTGTATGCGTCTGCTTAAGCACAAGGATCTGCTCCTTATTGGCCAAGTATACCGCCTTGTCACCTCGCAAGGTCGCTCTGGCATTTTACTGTATAGATTTAGTTAACAGCATTAAAAAAAATTGATTTTTCATTGTCTTTTTTTGGAATTTCAGAAGTCGCAAAAGCACTGCAAAATAGGAAGCAAGAGAGGTTTTTGAAGGTCCAAGCAGAGCTGATGAAGCAAGAACAGCAGGGGGCAGGTACTGACGGATGTGTTCAGGTATTTTTTATTTTATTTATTTATTTATTTTTGTAAAAAAAAAAGCTATTTTGTTCTTCGTCTCTTATCGAAAATTCCCCAAGAAGGNCAAAGCTGATGAAGCAAGAACAGCAGGGGGCAGGTACTGACGGATGTGTTCAGGTATTTTTTATTTTATTTAATTATTTATTTTTGTTAAAAAAAGCTATTTTGTTCTTCGTCTCTTATCGAAAATTCCCCAAGAGCTATGAAAGAAATTGATTTAAGCTGGGTGTTAGGAGCCTTTTTATTAGAGAAAGTATTTAAACTTTGAGAAAACTTATATATAATATGAAATAAACATATTATATAATAAGTTTATAGGTTTATTTTAATATATTTGATTGAAATCAAAATATGTTTAAATGAAAAAGGAGGGGAAATTACATCATAGCACTCGAAACTTGGTCATTTACAGAACTAGTATTTTCTGTCATTTGTTCTTCATATCTGCTCTGATATCAGAATTGATAGTAAAACACTAACCCATATATTATATCAAACTCTTAATCGCTTGGTCGCTCGCACGTCATGACTGGCGTAGAGAATGTCACAACGTTGCTGGTGAAGGTCACTAGCAGAGGTTGTGGAAGTCATTGATGAAGCATGAATGGATCTCCACCAGCATTTTGGTGGGGGCTTAGAAGTTGATGGCTGTCACATAAGAGAAAATATTTCAATTTGGTAAATTGGATATGCATTTGACGACACCACACCACTAAACGTAAGACATGATGCGATTCATTCCATCGTCCGCACGTCCAGATGATATACGTAATATTTTTTAGTCACAGAGGAGATGTTTCATGAGCATCAATCTTGTGACATTTAGAATTCTTCTAAATTGGATGGATTCCATATCCCTTGGCAAATATTTTGATTTTTTTTCTACAAAGCATTTGAAACCCCTTCACAAGTATTTCTACATACCACTTTGCATATGCATGCATGAAAGGTGGATTTCATTATTTAAAAATTACAGTAGTGATATTTTTTTCTGAGATAAGAAAGATTTAGGTGGTAANATAACGATTCGAACACGAACGAACACATCACTGTTCGTGTTTGGTTCGTTTAACTAACCGAACGAAAAAAAAATTGTTCATGTTCGTCTCGTTTACTTATCGAACAAATCAAACACGAACTCATTGATGAATCGAACACGAACTGTTCGCGAACAACGAGCTTTTTTGACAGCCCTAATAGGGATGCGTTCCTCTGGGAGACTCTTGACCCCAGAAAGAAAATGTTTTTTTTCATATTCTCTGGTTATGGATTGTTTATCTAGTGATCCTCTTCGTAGATATTGTGTTTTGAGGTACTTCAATCCAATCCTGTTCGGACATATATTCTCAATCTATCACACGAAAATTACCCATATATAAGCGTTCTGTTTGTTTCTATTTATTTGTTTGCGTTATTATTTTCGTATATTCTTATTTTCAATTCTTCTTCAATTCGAAGCATTGGTAATTAGGGATGAAAATTATTCGAATGGGAATTATACGAAGACAAATAAATAGACAGACTGTCGACTCCGATTGCTCTTGAAAGAACAAAAAAAAAAAGGAGCCAAATAATTAGTTGTGAATGTCTCTTTAATCACAACGACCAAGGAGACATGCAAGGGATCAAATTCCCAGGTTAGCCCATCTTAATCCAACCATGGCTTTCGTGATGAATGAAGTGGATATTAATCCAAATGTTTATTAAAACTCAACCAATTTATGATTTATATTTTTGTTAGTTTTTAACTTTGATATAGTTCTATTTCATGGATAGAGTTTCAATTTTTTTTTTTTAATGGAATTTGATCTTCTGACATCATGTGATTTCTTCCTACTATTCTCTTTTTCTGATCTGTTGCTTCCTATTCTCTTTTCCTTAGCTGGTTCTTACTTAATTTGTACATGTTTTTCCCATTCTCTTTTACTAAGCTGTTTTTTCACACTCTTCCTTAATTTACTACTATAAAGTTGGGATTTATTGCTTGTTTAGTTTATATAATATGTTATAGTTGTTATTAGCATTGTAATTTGTAAACGATTTGTAATTACTGAAGGAAATTCATTTTGTAGACTGCAGATGTATTTTTGTTACTTCTAAATTATGATGGGTTTTTTAGAAAAAAATATATTACATCAGTACTACGCATGCTGAGTAACGTGCGTAGCCAATGCAATCACGCCACGATATCCTCGCGACAGAGAAAAAAAAACGGCGCAGTAACACGGGGAATATTCTCCCCCGTGTTACTCATGTATTATTGTCTGTTATTCATGTGTTATTGTGTCCTGAGAATATTTCTAATAACACAATAACACATGAATAACACATGAATAATACACAATAACACATGAGTAACACGGGGGAAAATATTCCCTAGTGTTACTGTGCCACTTTTTTCTCTGTCGGGAATATTCCCTGTGTTATTCAAGTGTTATTGCGTGTTATTCATGTGTTATTGTGTTCTGAGAATATTCTTAGTATTATAATAACACAATAACACATCAATAACACATGGATAACACACAATAACATATGAATAACACATGAGGGAATATTCCCCGTGTTACTGCGCCGTTTTTTTCCCCTGTCCTATAGGGTGTCGTGGCGTGATTTCATTGGCTACGCACGTTACTTCTACGTGTGTAATGCTGATGTAATAATTTTTACTTTTTTAGACAAATTCTCCTCTAACATTAATTTGAAGGCAGATTTTCCTTTCTTTCCTCTATGTTTTCTGCTTTTTTTTCAATATGCAGGAATACCTTCATACCTTGGAAAATTGAAGATTGGATTTTTTATTTGTAATGTAGTTGTAAATTATAATTTTTTATTTATTTGTTGTCAACTTTAGATATTAGATTTAATTTTGTACTTTTACTTATAAGTTTTAGACTATAGTGGAGGTGTATTTTTGTTGTTGTCGAATTTAAGCTGTAGTTTTAGATTGGTACCTGAAATCATTGACTTCAATAAATGAAATTTTTTATTACTTAAATAATGAGTTTTTTTTTTTTTTTATTAAAAAAATAATTAAATTTATTATTTTTATGATTTCTAAATGCTCATTTAAAGCCGAACACGAGCCTAAAACCTCATGAGACCACTAATAGTAAAGAAGCCTTGAAAAAAGTCATCATAATTTAGAGGTATGAAAACAAGTTGCTTTACCAAGAACTCAAAATAATGATGATGATGATTGATGATAATGATAATGATATTAGTGATTTTCACTCTTAAATAGATGTATTTTTTTTATTTATTAAAAAAAATGCTAATGAATTGAAACGACTAAATTTACAAATTAGCTTAATTATTAAATCTTATTTGTGTTTTGTTTTATTTATGTTATTTGTGTTTGGAACTCTTATGTCGAAGAGAATTTGTGATGAAAAGTATACATTAAAGTATTAACATTATACGGAAATCAAATGAATATATAAGAAGGGCTGATAGAGGGTACACCATGAGTTCCAAAGAAAAAAAAATCCGGAGTTTAGTCCAATTTAAATGGAGTTATAAGACTTTATTTTTCCTTAAGGAATAGAAGATATATTATGAGAGTGGGCTCGACTTGACTTTCACTAGAGAGGCGGTAAAGAATGTTGGGGAAGTTAAAATGACCAACTACAATGATGGAACATCGAAGAGAATGGTGCGATGGGGAAATGAATTCAATTTCACCAATGGCAGTGGCAACTACGCATTTGTGGTCCAGTGAAATTATTAGTGATGACCAGACCCTCGCGATTTGGTAATGGCAGTTCGACGACAGAGCTCTGATGCTGGTAACAACATCAATCGGTGATGGTCATATAACAATAGTGGCTGAGCACTCATGCAATAGTGTTAACCACAACAGTGATGGCTGCATGAATGTGGTTTGGTGACAGACATGTGATGATAGTGTGACAACAGTAGGAGCTGAGAGATAGTGATCCAACGATGATAAAAGTGGTTCAATGACTGCCATAACTATAGGGATCGAAGTATAAATTGGCAGAAGAATTGTCTGTCCCAAGTGCATCAATTTTTTTGTTTATATTTGTAATGGTTATCCAACAATATTTAAAACTAACGGTTTCCTAACGGCTCTATCCACGAGTTATTATCTAATTAATAACAGACAGGCTTGAAATATTAACCGATGCGTGAATCAGACAGTCATTAACAAAATAAAAATCGATGATCAATAACTACTGAACTGATGACCTAAATTTTTCATTTTCCCTTCGCTCACCTGCCCCTTCAATTTCCTTTTTTTTTTTCATAGTCCATCATTTCTTGATTGTTATAAAATCATAGGCATCTCAATTCGACCATTCTGTAATTTTTTTTACTTTAAATATTATATTTATACATATTGAATTTGACTATTTTGGATAAATTTTAAAATGAAATTTGGTTTTCAAGAATTTTGATGAAGTATCTCATCGTAGCATGTGTAGAGTAAACTCTTAGATATTTCCATATCTAAAACCAAAAATATAAAAGATAATCTCGCACAAAATTGTTATGTATTTATGTTTCTCACATCTAAAAATTCATATTTAGGTGCATGAGACTTGGTGTTTTAAATCCTTGAATTAAAATGTCTATTTCACTTTTAAAAATTCATAATAATAATACTATTTTAATTTGATATTGAAAATTTGGAATATTACATGTGTAAAGATGGAAGTTTTGGTCTGAAATATATCTAGAATCATTTGAACAAGTATAAATTTTCTTGCTGCAAATGTTTCATCTAATGCTATGAAGATAAAGTCTTTTAGCCTGCAATAAAAAGATAAATTTTTATTCTTATTCTCATGTAAATTTCCCAAAACGAAATAGCCAGAAGGTCCCTCACATCATTCTCATCCTACCATTAAAGAAGCCAGCTTGCCAAACAGGTCTTCTTCCCCATCTCCATTTCCATACCCATCCCCACCACAAAAAAGAAGCCTTTTTTCAGGTGCGTAAATGGGCAATTGTCAGACGAGGGACGTGGTGGCGGCCGCAGTGATTCAGCACCCCAACGGCAAAGTCGAGAAGCTTTACTGGCCGGCCACCGCCGGCGAGG
>JXCR01115690.1:0-11543 GCA_002079205.1 Phalaenopsis hybrid cultivar | reverse complement strand
GGCTAGACCTAGGCTACTAAAGAAGTTTTCTAGACCTCAACCAAAAGTGAGGTCAACACCGCACTATAGACTTTGACATGGAATTTAGTCAAGTAGACATGGATTATGAGGGGCCTCTGATGAATGTCGCCAGCCGATAGGAAAAGGAAGGGTTGCCCTCACTACTGAGGTTTACCACCAAAGACAATTCATCACTGAAGGGAAAGAATGTGATGGTACAACAAGACCCAATGGAGGGGCCCAGCCACCTACCGTCCATAATTGCTACGCCAACTGGGGGTATAGTCACTGCTGATAATGAAAGATTATCGGATGCTTAGCTACAAAGAACTCAGCGCAGAAATGATAGCCGCTGAAAGCAAAAGGCTTTCTTACGAGAAGAAAGAAGATGCCAGAAAGAGGCAGAGAATTTACTTACCCCTATTCCTGAATGGAACATTCATGATCCAGACATGAGAGAAACCTCTTCCAGCTTGCCTGCTATAAACGATGAGTCCGGGTTTGTTACAAAGCCAGAAATACCAACAGCTTCAGAAGTTCTTTGCAAGGGTTGCCCGACCTGCAACACCGAAATACCTACACGAGCGTCAGCTACAGGGGCATTCGTGGAATGCCCAGACTGTAATGTCCTACACCTACAGCACTACAGCACTTTAGAGGAGTACCAATATAACGATGATGGGTCTCAAATCGCCGATTGTCTGATGGGCAAGTCGTATGTCCCACGTGGAATAAATCAATATGTCTCATGGAGTTCAGAGCCATATGTCCCTTTAGATGTCGAGTCACACATTCTGTTAGCGCCAGAATCAACACCAGCTTCGGTTCCCGCTGACATTGAAATGAGGGAATATCCTCGACAGCCGTCGTTTCTCAGTAAGGCCGAGTACTATAAGATGAGCAAAGTGAACAAATAAAATTTTGAATTCTATGAAGAAGTGCAAGAGAGGTTCATCAACATATTAGAAGGGTTGGAATTACACACCAGAGTCTTCTCAGAAAGTGATGAATGAAACATTCTCGATTGCATTTTTGACATGAGAGATAGAGGTCGAGCAGGCCTACTTATGGAAACAACCTATTCTGAGCCAAAAAGTGGATGCGAGGAAAGGGGAGGATTATTATCTAGTGTGGCTGCTGCTATAACTTTACCAACGATAGACAAGGAAATCCTCTAGGGATTCTTAGACACGATCAGGTGGATCCACTACCTCGAATGATAAAATGGATGGTTAAAAGAATGGTCAGATGGAGTATACTACCAGCTAACTGCATCCCTAACAGTTGCATCATCAACATATATGATGAAGGAGACTGCATACCTCCGCACATTGATCATCATGACTTTGTGAGAACTTTTTGCATAGTCTCATTTATGAGCAAAAGCAACATCCTATTTGGAAAAGAAATTGATATCATTGGTCCTTGCAAATTAAGAGGAGCTGTGGAAATTCTGTTGCCTGTTGGTTCAGTGCTAGTCCTTAAAGGAAATGGGGCGAACGTCGCCAACACTGTATTCCAGGGGTGCGACACCAAAGGGTGTCTGTGACCTTTCAATAAATGGACAACAGTAAAATGCCATATAGATTTAAAAAAGATCTAGAACTGGAGGAAATGCTGCCATACAAGATATGAGAGGGTTTTACCTCTAAGTACATGCCAAGGGAACTCTTGTCCTGGAGTGTGGCTTAGAAGGTCTGCTCGATCAGGAGCTTGTCACACCACGAACAGACATTTAGAGGATTCACTTCTATTTTACTGCACTACATTACAGAAGATATGATATGTATTATACATGCTCAACTTATGATATATACTTGGCATGGAAGATTTGTGGATGTACTTTGATGTAGTAAGAATATTGTACTTTTTAAGGCTTTGGCCTACATTCAATCTGTAACATTTATTGGAACATATTAATGAAGTTTCTTTCGGAAATTTATCTTTTCATCAATTGACTTTTTGTGTGATGGATAAAACCCATAGACCATGCATTGGTTTGAGATCATAAAGAACAAAGAACAAAAGAATGAAACAAAAAAAGTTGACGATAATAAAATTTAAATAAAAATAACAAACAAGCAAACAATAAAACAACTCTCTTTTAAAAAAATCAACCAACAAAAATTAAATTTTTGAAAACATATTTTGAAAATTAAACATGATAAAAACAACAAGAAAATAAATTAAATCTGTTGAGTTGATTCTATCAATTTCGAGGTCTCTTACTCTTTGCTCGCACAGCACAACTATCTTTGTCTGCACTAATTCTCTTAACATCCCTGCAGAGTTCCACGTTCTGCACAAAACCTCACAAAAGTTTTACAAATCTTTTTCAACAATGTCAATCTTTTCACATAACACATATCTTTGGACTCAACACCATCAATTCTCATTTTAGAATCAGTCCCTAACTTCTGATTCACTTCTTTTCGAGGTTGGTCCTTAACTTCCGACTCTCTTTTAAGATTGATCATTAACTTTCAATTCTCATTTTATAATCAGTCCCTAATTTCTGATTCACTTTTTTCGAGGTTGGTCCTTAACTTCTGACTCTATCTTTTGAGATTTATCCTTAACTTTCTATTCTCATTTTAGAATCAGTCCCTAACTTTTGATTCACTTCTTTTCGAGGTCGGTCCTTAACTTCTGACTCTCTTTTGAGATTGATCGTTAACTTTCAATTCTCATTTTAAAATCAGTCTCCAACTTCTGATTCACTTCTTTTTGAGGTCGGTCCTTAACTTTCAACTCTTTCGTTTAAGATTGATCATTAACTTTCAATTCTCATTTTAGAATTAGTCCCTAAGTCTGATTCACTTCTTTTCGAGGTCGGTCCTTAACTTTCGACTCTCTCTTGAGATTGATCCTTAACTTTCAATTCTCATTTTAGAATCAGTCTCTAACTTTTGATTTACTTTTTTTTTAGACCGGTCCTTAACTTCTGACTCTCTTTTGAGATTAATCACTAACCTTCAATTCTCATTTTAAAATCAATCCTTAACTTCTGATTCACTTTTTTCGAGGTTGATCCTTAACTTCTGACTCTCTTTCGAGATTGATCCTTAACCTTCAATTCTCGTTTTTGGAATCAGTCCCTAACTTCTGATTCCTCCCTTTCCAAGGTCGGTTCTTAACTTCCTACCCTATTTTGAAATTAATGCCTAAACTTCAGTTCCTATCTCAGGGTCAGCACTTACATACTGATTCCCATCCTCTATGAACACCTGAAATCTGATAACTCAAAACCAACTCTCCAATCCCTAGTAAGAGTTCCTACTTCTTTACTTCGATCAAATATTCACTTGCTAATTCCCCAGCAGAAACAAATAAGACACACAATTCTACACCTCCTTACAGGTCTATTGACTTAGGAGTTTGTATTGGTTATGTTGATCTCGTCGGTCTTTAACTTTTTAAAAAACAATAGCCAAAACCCAAAAAATCACCAAAAATTAGCCAATTGGTCCTTAACTTTTTGAAAAACATTAGCCAATTGGTCCTTAACTTTTTGAAAACATCCAAATTACCCAAAATCACCAAAAATTGCCAAATTACCAAAATGCTCCTCCTTAGCCAAAAATTCCCAAAAACTTTCAAATATTCCCAATTTCATTTTTCTCAACTACCACAAGACCCAATTTGACCAATTTGACCATTTTGACCAAAATCCCCAAAATTGTCTTTAAAGGCCCAATTTCCTTAAATTCACTTCAAATGTCCATCAATTTGGTCTCAATTTCCCCCAATATCAATTTTAAACTCAAATTAACCTTCTATATGATCAATCTAAACTAAATCCAAGCTCAATTAGCCCATGCTTTGAGCCCAATTTTGATCAAAGTCAAACCCCCAAATTTGGCCCTATGACTTGGTTCCACCAAATTGAACCCCATGGCCTACTCCATTGGTTTCAATTTGAATCCTAAACTCGTCATAACACTCATAAACATACAAATTGACCTTAAATTGGCCTTGTTGAAGCCTTAATTTCATTTAATTTTAACCCAAATCCAAAAATCCCAAATTTTTCCTTAAATTGGTCATGTCTCAAAATTCCACCAAATTGATTTCCCTAGCCCCAAAATTTCAACTCTATTCCTTCATGAAAATCTTTATAGCATCTCCATTGATCATTTGGACCATTAAATTGAGAAAAATTCCAAGCCTACCTCAACCCCCCTAAGTTTAGTCCAGCATACCCAAATTGACCAAAATCTCAAAATCATTTTAATTGAGCTTCCAATTGAACTCAAAATTACTTCAATCATTCACCAAAAATGTTCATTACAATCATATATACAATGTTGATCAGTCAATTGGGGTCAAAATCATGGCTAGTGACAGCAACTTTATATATGCTTAAAAATACAAGAATTTAATATTGCTGCTAGAAGATTTAATTCCTCGGCAACAATACTAAAATCTTGACATCGGTTATAAATTAGATAAAGATGTATATATAAAATATTCAATAATGGTAAAGTCACACTTATCGATGCAAGTATACGTATCGCTCAAGTAATACAGGGCTCTAATGGAGTCCTAGATATCGATCCCACAGGGAGTAATATTAGAGGCTACGAACTAAGATTTTAGAAAATCATTACTTAATCACAACAATATAACTTAAATTGCTTATCTGTCACTAATAGGCAATTGAAACAAATATGTAATTTTAATAACTCTTAAATAACTAATTCTACTAAAAAAATTTCTAATGTGAAATTCAATATATACGAAAGCATCATTCTCCTTGAAAAGAAATTAAAGTGAATGGATAAAGTGAATCAGTTCAAATTGGATTGTGCCAAAAAGAAGCACACATATTCTTTACCCTTTGAACCACGCATAAAGAACATTGACTAATCCTATGCTTGGTTCCTGAATATGCGGCTAGGCTGGGAGGATACCGGCTCTCACTTCAAAGTTCCTACGTTCCCCTCGCCTGAGGGCTAACATCTACACTTCAGCACCCAAACGATAGGACCGAATTGAGGATTTTAGTCTGTCACTCTAAAATCTCCAATTCTATGCCCGATAATTTTATTTCCCTATTTATTTGCACCCAACTTCCAATGGCTTTGACCTCCCTGAATCTTGGATGTAATCTTCACTTTAGTTGTAAAACTCAACATATTTTAACAAATCAATTGGCCAGATTGAAAGTAAATTAAGATCGAAGTGAAAAGATCATCACAACTTCTTTAACATTTTCATGGCTCAACAAATTCAAATCACCATTTTACAAATCTCAAGACAAGGAGGAAGACAAAGAAAACTACTCAGAACTCATGGGGAAGATACGACAAAACTTGAAATTTATATATAAAAGCAAAGTCATACAAACTACAACAAGTAAATAACACTTATCTCTAATTCTTCCCCAAGCAAACTCCTTGAAGTTCCTCTAAATTTCTTCCTTTCTTTACAGCACACAAAATTCTTCTTCGAAGCAGCAAGGAGGAAGAAATCTCTCACTTTCCCTCCACTCTTGCAATCTCTCAAAGGATTCCTCATAATCTAACCCTAAATTAAACTCTCTACACACCACTGGAACCTCTCTAACCTCCAGAGTCTCCTCTATTTTCAGCCAAAATCTTCTTTTAAAGTTGTAGAAGAGTTTTCCAAAGAGTTTCTTAAGCATCCCTCCAAAAATCGTCCACATTCAATGCACCTGTTGAAATAACCGTCGATCTCGCCGTCGGCGGCCTCGAGGGCGCCGTTGACGGGCCTTCTAAATTATTTGATCTGGAGTCTTCTCGCCGTCGGCGCCGTTGGGCTTGTCGTCAGCGCCGTTGGGCTCGCCGTCGGCGCCCTAGTTCAAATCTTCATATTTTGGTCCTTTTAGCTCAAAATTTGCTCCTTTTTGCATCTTTTTGCTCCAATGACCATAATTCATCATACCTGCAACAAAACATCAAAAATATCTTTCCTTAAAGTGCAATATCATCAAAATCAATATAAAATAGGTATGAAAATCTCAACATATTTTCCTTTGGTCAGCTAGCCTAATCCAAGCCCACTTTAAGCCAAATTGACCTACATGGACCCCTTCACCAAAAGTTGACCCAATCTAGCCAAATTGGTCAAGTCAAAGCCACCACATCCAAATTTTGGACCTTATTGACTAGACTAAACCCCATGGAACAACCCAAATCGGCCATGGACCAAAGGATCCCAAAATCAAGGGATTTATTTCAAAAATTGCTTAAGCTTAAGGGATTTTTCCAAAACTAAACACCTGCCCAAATAAATTATTGTGACAGATTCCCCATGCTCACATGACCTCCTGGCCACCTCCACTAGTCTTGTCGGCCGGCCTAGTTGCCGGAGGAGCCAAAAATGTGAGCCACCCTCAAGAAAACCAAACCCAATTCAAACCTAGAGGCCACCTCATCATATTTTAAATATAGAGCCTCTCTACCCTCCACATGCATCACTTTGCACCCATACATTGGCCCACAGAGCCACCCTAACCTATTTTTATAAAAGGTCCACCTACATGGCCATGAAGGAGTGCTGAAAAATTTCTTAAGGATAGCCTCTGAAATTACTCCCTGAGCTTCTTTTGAAATTACTCCCTGAGCTTCTTTGAGACCTCCACAGTGCAATCCAACCACTCTATTACCCTTATTCCTGTTGCCGGAGTTCAATTTTGGAGCTCAAGTCCTTGTCGGAGATAGGACATTCTCCACCACACCTCCACAGTGCACCAAATCAAAATTAAACTCACCACACCATCACCACATTAAACTAAGACAAAGCCCTATCAAATCCCCCTCATACAGAGCCTTTCAGATAACTCAAGACCAACACCCAAATCCGGCTTTAATCAAATTTAGGTCTAGACCTTTCACCATGATCAGAGGCTCAATTCTTAGCCTCCTTAGACCTCCATGAATGTGTCAAGCACCTCTGATTGAAGCTTCCCTTCTTAGAGCAAAGGTATTGAACTTCCCCTCTTCCCGAGCCTATTTTGATTCTCCATTTGATTAAGGTTAGTTTAATGGCATGTTTACTGTATGGATGTGTTCGTCACACTTAGACAAGTCCATAGAATCAAACCCGAAGTCATTTGGTTGAGAAATGAGTGAGATCTTAGGGTTTTAATGTTAATGGTCATGGGTTAGCCTATTTGGGGAATATGACGGGGAGCCGTCCGATCGCGCATTTATCTCATCAACGGACGAGATCTAGCCTGATGAACTTTCGGTGCATGAACCGTAGGACGCATGGCTGCCGAGTCGGATGGCTGCATCGAACCAAAAGACGACGCGTGGAGCTTCGAAGACGACTAGGATGAGGTGGCATTGTGCATTTAAGTAGATAAATAAAGAATTAAATAAATCAAAAAATGGTCCTTAACTTCAAAAATCCATATCTTGGTGTAATAAAATCACAAAAATAAAATAAAAATAGCCTCTTGCTCAGTTAACAGAGGAGAACAATGTGGAAATAATTTGAAGTTTTTCAAGTTTATGTCTATTATTTATATAAATTAATCATAATAATTAGCATGTTACTTAAAAAATTCCAAGATAATTTTAGAAGGTTTATTGTGGCCAAAGAAACCTTTGAAAAATGTTTCATGATCTAAATCATTAAGAATACACCTAATTTTCACAAACCCTAAAATGCAAAGAAAATTAATTTTGGGAAACAAAAACATTTAAATGACTTGGTTTTTAATCTTCACTGTAATTTGAAGTTCAGCGAACTCCCCATAAAAATTTCAAAATATTTGGAGCACATTTGATAACTCAAAATAGTTTTCTAAGTTAAATGTCATTTTTAATACTAAAATAATTTTTTAACAATTAAAATATAACTCAAAAAAATTACAAAATTAGTTTTAGGAGTTCTCTATGATGAGAGGAATTTTCTAAAAATAAATTTATAATTAAAATAAAAATTCTATTTTTAAGCCTCTTCTTAATATTTAAATAATTTAAAAATGATAAAAATCACAAAAATAATAAAATTCATGAAAATATTCAAAATTGTTTCCTAAGCACTTAGGAATAATTGGAATATTTTTCCTGATTTTCTAAATCAAGATATTGAATTTTGAAGCTTAAAATAATTTTTAAAGGCTAAAAATGGATTTTCACTAAAATATTTTTAACAATTCAAATTAAAATTAAAAAAATGTGAAATTTGTTTCTTTGGGTTCCTTGACCTTAGGGAGATTTACTAGAAATGTGAAACTTAATTTTCCATATTTAAAATATTTTATAATTAATAAAAACTCCAGAACTTGAAATAATTCAAATAATTCGAATAGAACTCAAAAAATCATGAAATTTGGTCTCAATGATTCTCTAGTCTAAGTCTATCTCTAGAAAAAATTTCAAGGGATTAGGCTTTATGTGGTCAAGTTAGGGAATTCTCTTTAAAAAATCCTATTCCTTGCATATAAATAAATATATAAATTAAATTAAAATTTGAAAAATCACTGTTTCTCCTTTGATGTCTTAATTGACCCATGAGTGAGGTGGGATAAAAATCTCAAAGTTATTTGAATTAAATTTGATGAATTATGAAGTATTAGAGCCTTCGGGGGAAAAGTGTAGTTTTAGAAATTTAGCCTTAATTAACATTTAAGCTTAATTCAAGAAAGAGAAATGGGTAACCTTTAATCCCAATTAACATATTTGGATGATTAAAATATAAATGGATTAATTGGTAGAGACCAATCTCACTTTTATTAATTAAAGAATAATGTTGTAATTTTTCTTAAGTTATTAAAATTTGGAAGTCTAGTCAATTAAATGATCCTAGACTTAGGGGTACGATTTTGGGTGTTGATAACTCACTAATTTAACACCTCTATTTGATGTTCAATTGACTTTCAAAAAATGAGTCATCATCACTTAAAATTCAATCTCTTTCAAAATATAACAGACATCTATCAAAAGTCTAAAGGGCTTAGTAGTGACCTAGGCTAAATTAAATTTGGTTTAATGAGGATTAGAAAAGTAAACATAATTAAAAATTGAACATCTTTAAAACACTATAAGACCAAATTAAAAAGTTTGCTAAGTGTCAAGATAACATTAACTTGCCCCTTTAAGAGTCTTCAGTTGCATAATTCTCAAAATTAAATTATAAGTGATAATTACCCTACTCTTAGGGATAATTGAAACATCAATGTTCATTGAGCATTAAAGGTATTTACAGGATGAGTTATTAAGCAACATAATAAGTTTAAAAAGAGCTCGAGACTTTTCACCAGGTAGTGAGAGGGAAGCATAGACTTGCTTCTTTCTCCAGATCTGTTGGATACCTCGGAGGTCTACTAAACTTAATATATTTTACTTAACAAAAATCATCCTTAATCAAATTAATAAGGACCCACCAGGATATGACCTAGGGTTGGGTAGATCACTAAAACCTTACTTTTTTGCTTTATATAAAATGATCTCACATCCATTTTGAGTTTTAGGTAGTGGAACGAGAAGACTCGCTAGGTACGCTTTTTATGGTTTACAGTGTCGTCTTTCTTGTACTTCCATACTGTACTTTTTATTCTTATAACACTTTCATGCTAAACAACAATGTCACCCTGCATGAAAATCAAAACTGTTAGGATAGCCACAAAACCAAAACCCAAAACCCAAAACCAAAATTAAAATCAACCAAGATAAAAATCACCTCCACAACGTTCAAAATATAAAACAACTCAAAATTTAATCACAAACCTCACAAAAACCACAACTACAACTAAATTAAGACGTCTCTATTGGATGATCGGGAATCCCTCGGAGTAGGTAACCTACAGTTGCTAACAAGACTTCCCACGATCTAAATGAAAGTACGGAACTCATTAAGTTGAGTTTAGTGAATTTATTGGACTAAATAAATCAGATAGAAAATAGTGGTACCTCAATGAGGGAACTATAGGATATTAACCGGTGTCGCTCCAATCAACTTTAACATGCCCCAACCATAGGGCCATCTGATTTGACATCATAACTTGACACACTAGAAAACTTAAACTTGTCACGACAAGGAGCTTGGAGCTAGCATGGTGGGCAGCACGGCTATCTTCAACAGTAAAACATGTTTTCCCCAGCTAAACCATTTCCTTCCGTAGAATTAAATAACAAATCCATAGGACTTCGAGGTAGTTTACTTATGCAACATAAATCCTAACCACATCTTTAGGCCTTTGTACAGCTCTGTTGTACAATATAAGCCTTAACTCTTCTTAGGATTCTAAGGTTGTTTATCACGATCTAAATCCTCATATCTTCCAGGTTATTTGTGTGATCGTTCCACAAAAATGTAAGCCCTAAACTAATAAAGTTGGCAGAATGAAACACTCAAATAAATTTCTCCTCAAAATTGAAGCCAAATAATAGGAAAGACTGGGAAGTCACTCAGGCTCTCCTCCGGATCCATGACATCCCCTAGTTCTTCCTCCTTTGGCTTCTACAATAAATGCTCTAAATTTAAACCAATCCCTTTTCACACCTCTCTGTCCAATATTGTTGAAAATTTTTATCCTTTTGAACTCCTTGAAAATAATATTTCCTGATTTTGATTGAGAGTATTCTTAGGTGACTTCAATTATCTAAGATGTAATTAACTATAGGGGTTTTCACTTATAGGAAGCTTGTCCGAACCTAACTTAATATAAACCATATTTAATTCTTCATATTAAATAGGGGAAATTGTCGGCAAATGAAATAGTTTCGCAGACCAAACGGATGTCATATATTTCTTAGTTTATTTGATCGAGCCTCATCCTCAAGTCTTGTGTTTATCCTTTAGGATAGATACAAGTTTTGAGGTACAGTGCTCTTTCATTTAAACTATGAAAAATATGGGGTCAGTTTGATTTCATATTTTTCTAAACTTAAATTTATCTATAAATCAAGCAACGAGATTTTGATTCTGGTGACCGACAGCTTCTTACAGGCAACTCCTCAACTTTTTAGTATTGACATATGCCTTTATTTATTTTTAAACATTTAGATTTGGGAGAGATTTCCCCTACTAATGTAACTCTTTAGTTAGTTGATCGATTAATAACTTATCCAAAAGGAGTTATAGAAGATGTATTAGTATAAGTGGATAAATTTATTTTCCCTGTAGACTTTATAGTATTAGATATGGAGGAAGATAAAGAGATTCCTATTATTTTGGGGAGACCATTTCCTACAACAGGAAGATCAGTAATATTTGTGCAAAAAGGAGAATTAATAATGAGAGTTAATGATCAAGAAGTAACATTTAATATTGCAAAAGCTATGAAATATCCTGCAATAGAAAAAGATAATGAATGATTTAGGATGGAAGTAACTGATTATCTGAGTAATGAGAAATTTAAGGAAGAGTTTGAAGATAAATTAAAGCAAGGAGAATTTTTTTTAAAAATAAGGACGAAATAATAGAAGAAGATTTAGATTATATTCAGGATAAATTTGAAATGTTAGATTTGTTGGAAAATGGTAATAAAAATCTTATTCATTTAAGTATTAAACCACCTGAACTTGAACTAAAAATATTACCTACCCATTTAAAATATGTGTTTT
>JXCR01115689.1:56594-70850 GCA_002079205.1 Phalaenopsis hybrid cultivar | reverse complement strand
TGGGATACATTTAGAGTGTTTGCTTGTGTCGTGTATGTCAGTGTTGTTATTTCCCATTTGTGTCAGGTTGTAACCATATTTTTCTATTAATGATGGGTTTCTTTTGTATTTTCACTACTTTTCCTACTAGTTCCAGTATCATTTTTTGACCAGTTTTTTTTTGAAAAATCTACTTTGATTGTATCAACGTGATATCAGATCTCTCGATTCTTGAGAAATTAATGATTGTATAGCTGGATGTAAGGATTCGTAGCCATCGACACCAAATGTCACGATATAGTTGCTATTAGAGCTAACCAGGAAGCAACAATGAAATTGCTGCGTAGCGAACCTCTTGATACAAACACAATTAGAGCTAGATGGGAAGCAACAGTAGAATCATGTTTCATCGCCTTCGGTACCAAACCTTGCCATACAATCATGCCTGGGAATCCACTGACATATCGCAACATATGGTACCCGTGCGATACAGTTGCGATCCGACCAAGCTGGGACAACAACGATGGGATCGCGAAAATTGCGGGGAAGCCAACAACAGATGTGCGACCATTAGGGTCCAAAATAATAGCGATTAAGCGAGGAAACGGATGATGGGATCNTATATATATATATATATATATATATATATATATATATATATATATATATGTATATATATAGATTTGAAATAGTAATAGTATTTTACTATTCAATACATATTTAGAATGCAGCTTTTGTAATCTTATACCATTATGCTTTCATCTGAAATGCTAGTAAATGAAATACCTTAATATTGCTATAAATTTTTTAAAATATTTTAATCCATATTATCTATGCTGCTTAGAATCCTTGTTTCGTTTAAAGCCATTTAATTTGCATATAAAAGACTATCATAGACATTGTTTGAATGTCATTTGAAGTTCAAGTCTAATGAGATCAATTACTCTTTCATTCCTAGTACTAAAATATTCATCTGCTCTATGTAAGAAAATTGATAGTTGGTTGGCCATGTGCTCTCTTTATTTATCATTGGCATTGTGTCCGCTTCTCTTTAAACGATCTTATGCCTTACTTTCATTTTAATTAATAAAATATTTGGTATATGTTTCTATTATATTCACATTATGTTTAGATATTTTTCAATATGTACGATTTTGTTTACTTTTGGTTAAATAGAATGCAGTTTTATTTACGTTCATCAATATGTTACACCGGTGACTAGCGTAAGGACATTTTGTCTTTTGTGCACCTAAGGACAATTTAGTTTTTGGTTATTTATTATTGTTTAGTATAAATATGAATAATATGTTTAGGGTTAAAGTTATGTAGAAGATTGTGTCTTGAGTCTAAGGTTTAGGGTTAGGAGAGACTTCCTACCCCTCGAATTGTAGGAATTGGGAGAGATCAAATACTTGTCGAACTGTAGGTTCAAATTATTGGTGTTTTTCTTTATGTATTTTTGTTGTGTTGTTTAGTGTTTTTGAAATAAAGAAATTTTGTGACGCTACGCTGAAAGCACCCTCAAAGCGGGAGCTCGAAACCTGCTGGGCTTGGCCCCCGCCAACCGTCTCGAAGACGGGAGTCGCAAACCGAAGTGGAGGGAGTCGCGAACCATCGCGAAGGTGCCAACACAAAGGAGCTGCGACCCATCACAGTGGGATCATGGAAATCGTGAACCATTGCGAAGACGAATGAGACGAAGCGCAAAGCAGGTGGCGGGTTCGCAAACTGTCATGATCCAGAATGGAGCATCACACGAGCTGCCACACCCATGCAGTATTTTTTGGATTCCTCTTGCCTTTCCACTCTCTTTCCTTTTGTGTAGATGTTTTTTTTGCTCAACAGGAGTTTATAAATTGTTGTTCTCTGTGTATGTAAGAGTCATTTCTGGTTGTGTTGCCTTCAGATTCTTGTGTGGAGTTCATTTTCTTTTTGTGGGTTGTATCCGAGGAGGTGGTGGTGCTCTGACTATATCATCTCCGAGGCTGTGATTTTATCATTTTGTTTACCTTCCCCCAAAACCTTCTCCTTTCATTTTCCAGCCACCGAACTCTCCCTCCGTCACCCTAACACCCCGCTGACCACCTACAACCTTTTCTATTGCTGCCCCTATAGTTCTGCACCTTCCCCTCTTTTCCACCTACATCCCGTGGCTACAATCATCCCTTCCAATTGTCCATATCCCTCTAGCCGACTTCCGCCACCCATNTCCCTCCGTCACCCTAACACCCCGCTGACCACCTACAACCTTTTCTATTGCTGCCCCTATAGTTCTGCACCTCCCCCTCTTTGCCACCTACATCCCGTGGTTACAATCATCCCTTCCAATTGTCCATATCCCTCTAGCCGACTTCCGCCACCCACTGGGATACATTTAGAGTGTTTGCTTGTGTCGTGTATGTCAGTGTTGTTATTTCCCATTTGTGTCAGGTTGTAACCATATTTTTCTATTAATGATGGGTTTCTTTTATATTTTCACTACTTTTCCTACTAGTTCTAGTATCATTTTTTGACCAGGTTTTTTTTGAAAAATCTACTTTGATTGTATCAACGTGATATCAGATCTCTCGATTCTTGAGAAATTAATGATTGTATAGCTGGATGTAAGGATTCGTAGCCATCGACACCAAATGTCACGATGTAGTTGCTATTAGAGCTAACCAGGAAGCAACAATGAAATCGCTGCGTAGCGAACCTCATGATACAAACACAATTAGAGCTAGATGGGAAGCAACAGTAGAATCATGTTTCATCGCCTTCGGTACCAAACCTTGCCATACAATCACGCCTGGGAATCCACTGACAGATCGCAACATATGGTACCCGTGCGATACAGTTGCGATTCGACCAAGCTGGGACAACAACGATGGGATCGCGAAAATTGCGGGGAAGCCAACGACAGATGTGCGACCATTAGGGTCCAAAATAATAGCGATTAAGCGAGGAAACGGACGATGGGATCACTTGCATGATCAAAGTGCAATATAGACGCGATTCAACTAGTTGGGAAGCCAACAAATGGGATCACGACGTTGAACCTCGCGATATAGCCAACTATAGGATTGTGGCGTGTGAGATCAAGAAGTTTTTGGCTATGTTGTCGTTGTGCCTTAGTCTCAATACAAGTTTGATTTGAGACGAGAAGCTAAACAATGGAATCAAGGGGTAAAGGAGTTTCAAAATTGTCCATAAGAGATTTCAACAGAAAAAGTTGATGCTTTGGAAGAGAGATTGAAAGGAGAGATATGACAACTTAAATTCAAGATAGAAGAAAGATTTTTCTCCATTGACAATAGATTCTAGAACTTGGAGGAGATGAGAAGGAAACTTATTGAGATGTAGTTCAAGACCCTGCAAACTCAATTGACAAACCCTAAAAAGGGTTGAACGTAGTATCCATGGCCAAATCGAAAGGAAAAGAGATTGAACGTGAAAAACATAATAAGGAAAACATCCACCATCAAGAACTCCTCTTAGGACATTGATGAGGGATGAATTAGAGTTTTTGGATGGAGGGAGTTGGGCATTTCAATCGAAGAGACGTGGGTGGATTGAAAATTCTTGACTATAGAGATTTGCGTCGATGGAAGGAAGGTGGTGCTTCACAGTGACCCTAGCCTGTTCAAGATCTTGGTGTTAGCAGATCCATCGAAGGTGACAACTATATTGGAGGGACTGCTACCTAAAACCTGGATGGAGTTAAGAAAGCTGATGGGACTTATATGATACTATCAAAAGTTTGTGATGGGTTGTCATTTTATTGTGCGACCATAGAGGAAGAAGTTGAAGAAGGATAATTTTTAGCGGGGGAATGGTGTGTTAATTCGGGTCAACGGGTCGGGTTCGGGTCCGGTTGGAAAATGACCCCATCGAATAGGGTCAATTCAAACCCGACTCAAATAACAAACGGATCAAAAACTAAGACCAAAACCTGAGTTTGACCCACTAAACCAAACCTGACCCAAAGTTTCATGTTTATTCGGGTCTTGTTTGGTTTTTGAGATTCAACCAGAACCTGACCCGAATAATAAATGGGTTGATTTCTCTGACCCGAACCCGACTTGAAAAATATTTAGGTCAACCCTAACCCAAATTTTTCGAGTCGTGTTGGTGTGTCAGGTCAATTTTGACACCCGTAGGCCAAAGTGATGACTTAGACTTTTGAGAAGTTAAAAAAGGCTATAACAAGTTTAGCAGGGTTGACGATAAGAACCAGACTCGAGCTAGTTTATGAGTGGAAGTCACACGACTTGATTTAGCAGCAGTTTCTTTTTTTCCCATCTCGAGGATAGGGTGTATTTTTTGAAGGGTGGCATTGTTATGTCGGTGCCTAGTTTAAGGGCAATTTACCTTTGGTGAGCTTAAGGGCATTAGTATTTTGTTATTTATTATTGTTTAGTATAAATATGACTAATTTGTTGAGAGTTAGGGTTATGCAGAAGATTGTTATTGAGTTTTAGTTTTAGGGTTTGGGAGAAATTTCCCACCTCTCGAATTGTAGTAATTGGGAGAAATCGTCTACCTCTCGAATCGTAGGTGCGTATCTTTGTGTTTATATTTTGTTGTTTGGTATGTCTGCAATAAACATATTTTGTGCCCTAATTTCTGTGAAAACTTGACTTGAATCATATCACAATCACAAGATTAAAATACTGGATTTCAACCATTTTAATTCCTACCAGTACATCTATTTTTTTTTCCTTTACAAATTTTAGGATGCAGCATGGTTTTTCTTTACAGTGATTGTTTAACTGATCTATTAATATAAAGTGCCAATCAGTAAGCTCCACTTAAAACAACTTAATATAGAGTGAATCTTCTAGAAGATACAGAATAGGCAGATGTAAACGTGAACAAACACACTTTTGTTGTGTTTCAGTAAACTTCTATATAGATATAGAGGAAAAATTTTTTTTGGGGCATCTACGTACATACCACACAAGTCCTATGTATTTACATATCTAACACCTATTTTTTTGCATTTATAACACCTTGTAGCTTTTGGATGGGAAAAAATAATTATTCTTCTTCAATATTTATGAAATGATTACAAAATAAATAGAGGGGATGTCTCCCCTATTAGGAACATCATAAATCAACCATAACTACTCGTGATAAAAAAGGAAACAAAAATTATTACATGCCAATAATACAAAATTCTAATAACAAAAGATGCCAAAAATAAAATTTCATAATTAATTTCAACACCTCCTCAAGTTGGAGCATAGATATCTATCATCAACTTGCTTATAAGGACCTCAAAGTTTGGCCTGAATTATTCTTTGGTGAAGGCATCTACTATTTATTAAGCAGTAGTGACATGCAAATAGCTCCACAACCAATCTTCTCTTTTATGAAGTGTTTGTTGATCTACCATGCTTTGTGTGCTCATTTTGCATAGGATTTTCTATAATGCTTATGACAGTTTTATTGTCACAGTATAACTTCATTGGCATATCTATCAGAATTCGTTGCTCTTCAAGAATTTTCTTCAGCCATAACATCTCTCATACTCCATTAGCTATAACTCGATATTCTGCTTCGATACTACTCCTTGCCATCACATTCTGTTTCTTACTTCGCCAGATAACCAAATATTCTCAGACATAAGTACAATATTTGAAAGTTAATTTTCTGCAACAACTGAGCCCGCCCAATCTGCATCGGTGTATGCTTCTATATTATGTTTTGGGGTCTTCTGAAATAGTAAATCCTTGCCCGTTATAATTTTTAGGTATATGAGAATCCTGTTAACTGCTTCAAAATGTTTCTCAGAGGGAGAATGCATAAATTAACTCACCAAACTTACAACAAAGGCGATATCTAGCCATGTATGTGATAAGTTCACATTCCCCCTAACTCATGATATTGAGTTGTATTCATTAAGTCACAATTCTTCTCATCTCTCAGCTTTTAATTAGGATTAATTGGAGTATCTGAAGGCCTACAACTGCTCATCCCAGTTTCCTTTAGGAGGCCAAGAACATACTTCTTTCGGGAAGCAACAATTATTTTTTTCAATCTAGCAACCTCAATATCAAGGAAATACCTCAAAGATCCTAAACCCTTGGTCTCAAAGACTGAGGAGAGGGAAGTCTTCGACCGGTTCATTTCATCTACGTCATCTCTAGTGAATTAAAATCAGTATGACCATCTTTTGATCCTTTGAATGCTTGAAGAACATTGCATGATCTCTTTGTTTTTGAGTATACCCCTGACTCTTAACAAACATTGTAAACGTCTCAAATCATGCTCTCGTTAACTACATCAACTCATACAATAAACCTTTTACTTTACACACTTTTGTGTCAAACTTCTCATTAAATCCTAGAGGTGCATCCATATACACTTTTTCCAAGTCTTCATTGAGGAAGACATTCTTTATATCTAGCTGTTGTAGGGGCCAGTCGAGATTGACTGTAAGTGATTGAAGTACCCTTACATTGTTTAGTTTTGCAACTGGAGTTTGGAGTGAATGTTTCTAGATAATCAATGTCATATGTTTAAGTAAATCTCTTAGCAGTCAGTCTAGTCTTGTGTTGTTCTAAAGAGCCACCAGAATTGTACTTGATTATAAAATCCCATTTCCATCTGACAGCTGTGTTTCTTCTAGGTAGATCGATCACTTCCCATTTGTTTTTTTTTTCAAGAGATTTCATCTCCTCGAAAAAAACCTCATTCAATTTAGGGACTTTCAGAGCATCCCACATAATTCTAAGAATCTCCATATGCAATAGTTGTGAGATAAAAGCACGGAAAATGGTGAGAGATTTCATATAACACGTAATGGAATAATGGATATTGGGTACAAGACCTTTTCCAACTGGAAAGGCTGGACTCATTAGACTTGTGATTTAATTTAGGCTCAGATTCACAGCTAGAAGATTCCAAATTTGAAGATGAAGTGGACTGAACATGAGGTAAAGGATTGATGAGGAAATTGCATAAGTTTGTGGATTTTGGGTTGCGCAAAAGGATTTATAAACTTTTTCTTTTGAGTTGTCCTTTACGAGTATACGAGATCAAACTGTGCCATTGCTGTTATTCTTTGTCTTGTATCTTCGTTGTTGTAGACACATGAGATGGCATTGTAGTAACTTCGACATTGAAAAAACTCAATGCACCGTCTCCTGATATAATATCACTTGAGTTTTCAAGTTGAATAATTACGATTTGGGACGTACTATTTTCATATTATTCGGTTTGAAGAAAATCCTGAAACTCAATAGACACATTTTTATTTTGTTCTTCCCATTGAAGATGAGATGAAAAAAATGATTGTAATTAAAAAAGGTGTCATCCACGATAATAAACATTTATTTAGAATTGGGATAAAAAAATTAATACTCGTTTTGGTTAGGAACCTAACCAACAAACACACATTTTTTAGCATGAGGTTCAAGTTTTTGTTGATTATGAATGTGAATGAAAATAGTACACCCAAATATCTTTAGAAATAGAGAATATGAGACCTAATTTTTTTTATTTTTTTTAAAAACCATCAAAAGGTGTTTTAAAATCTTATTAGTGTTCTGTTTATGAGAAATGTTGCAGNTGAAAATAGTACACCCAAATATCTTTAGAAATAGAGAATATGAGACCTAATTTTTTTTATTTTTTTTAAAAAGCATCAAAAGGTGTTTTAAAATCTTATTAGTGTTCTGTTTATGAGAAATGTTGCACTGAGAACTTCTTTACTTTAAAGATATTTATGCACCTGATTGGTAAATAGCAATGCCTGAGCTACTTTCAACAGATGTTTGTTTTTTCTTTCATCCAATTCATTTTGTTAAGTGTTAATACAAAGGTTTTGATGAATAATTATTTCTTCAAGAAAGAATTGACCCAATGTGCTTTTGAAATATTATCGGTTATTGTCACTCCGTAATATTTAAATAGTTGTTTGTACCATAATGTAAATTTTTTTTAGAGTTATTTCTACTTTAGTATTTTCTTTTATTAAATAAACACAATTTAATCTAGTATGATCAACAGTGAATGTCACAAACTATTTTTCCCCGAATGTCTTAGGGTATCAAAGTAAATGGTGTAATTGGATTGTATATTTGTGGAGAAAATGATACGAGATGATGCTTAGTAAACTGACGCTTCACATTGAAACAACAAGTTTTTTTTTATTCTGAAATAATTTGAGAAACAAATATTTTAGATAAAGAAATTTGGGATGAACTAACCTGTAATACCATAACATAATTTCATTGTCCTTAGAAAAATAAAATAAAATTTAAAACAATACTTTGACATTGTTATTCGTGTCAAGTTCATTATCAAAATAGTAGAGTTCGCCTTTTTCCTTAGCACGACCAATAATCCTTCCATTGGTTAATGTCTGAAACTCACAATAAAAGAATAAAAGCTAGTTTGACATTGATGAGCAATATTAATTTTAGTGATGGATAATACTTTTCATGATAGATTGTGAACATGGAGAATATCACAAAGAGTTAACGTGAAGAGTTTTATAGATCATATCTCAACAATTACTGAGAGGGAACCATCGATAATTTTTATTTTTATTTTGCCTGAACAAGGTCTATACGAAGAAAATAATTTAGAACCAGCCATGTGATTGATTGCACCAGAATCAATTATCGACGAATGAGAAAAATTAGGAATACCACTTAACAAAACCTTGACTAAGGTGGGGAAAATTTTGGAGTTCGAAATGATTTGTTGAAGTGCTCTAATTGCTTTTGGTGAAGGAAATTGTGTTTGAGTTACCAGGCAACTCATGAGTTTCTAGAGCAATGGCTTGATAAGCTCGATCTTCATGCTTGGATTTTGATTTTCAATTTGCAGGTTTACCATGAAGCCTCTAACATGCCTATTTTGTGTGCCATGATTTTTTTGCAATGCTCGCACCATGGTTTTTTGTTGGTCTTCTTTGTCAGTGTCAACCCCTTTTGGCACAAGAGTCGACTTCTTCTATTCATTATTAATAGATGATATGATTCGGTGTTTCACAACACAATTCTTCTTCTTGGCTCTTCATGTATAAGTACCAAAAGAACTTCAATTGATGATAGAGGTTTCCTACCGAGGATGCGACCTCAGACTTCGTCTAAACTTCGATTAAGACCAGTTAAGCATATGTAGACCCAATCATTTTTCTCTTTTTTCTTGTGGTGGCAAAAATAATCATTTGAATCTTTTTCAGATGTCATCATAGCATTGATCAAGCTCATGCCATCATTGTCATAACATCACAATCATTTTATTTAGATTTTCAAAGTCGAGTTTTTAACAAAATTTTGGGACGATGTTTCCAAATTTGAATAGAGATCTTGAACAACCTCTCAAATAACTCGAGCATTGATCAAATTCTGGGGATAATACTCAGTTGATATATGGGTAGGGTGAGGTGATGTAGTTTTGAAATTACTGGAACTAGTCGATGTGGTAGAATTTCTTCGAACTCCCGCCATCATTGTAGATTGCTACGGCATCCTAAGAATTTGACACCCCAATCTCGATTGCGCGAGCAGAGCAGAACTCTGTGATCCCGATCGTTTTTTTTTAATTAAGAACAGCGTAGAACTATTTTATGCTGCAATAAGTTCACTTTCTTGCTCGAGCAGTGTGAAATTCCTTTATGTTGCGATCCCAATCTTTGTTCGATCAATAACGGCGCCTAACTAATGCATGCCGGTCAAATGAGAGAAGGGGATGACGAAAACACGCGCCATCGTCGACTTAGATCCCTGGGCAGCTATGGACGTTGCAGCCTCCTTGTTTTGTTGATACGCACAAGCAATCGTCGATCTAGAACGTTTGACAACTACGGACATCATGATCCCAATCTTTTAGAACTTTTATATAGCTAGTAAAACTAACAACAATCGCCTAAGGTTATGCGTCAATATAAAAACTTTGCAGTTCGACTCCCCTCAATGCATTCATTTATGATAAAATATCACTCAACAGAAATGACAGAATGTATAAAAGAAGAAAAAAAGAAAAAAATTAAAATAACTTATTTTAATTCGATGCCTTGAAAATAGCATGAACCGTTTTAATCATATAATTGCAACCACTAAAGATTATTGCTTACTCTTTTTAGCTTTTCTGTGTATAAACTTATTCATTCATGTTCTTGCATTTTCTTCTTGCAACTTATTATCCACTTTCCAAGCCGTCTCTGTGGATTCTTCTTTTAAATTTTAGGAAGATTTACATACATACCACTCAATTCTTATGTATTTACATATCTAACACCTAAACTTCAATTTTGACATATAGAGGTTTATTTCACATTTGAAAAGTTAAAATAGTGGTATTTTTGATGTGATATGATAGATATTAGTGGTATAAATGTAAAAAAGCAACGTTTAGTTGTTAGATATATAAATACGAAGGAATTGGGTGGTATGCATGCAAATGTAGGAAATATTTTCTAACCCAAGAGAAATATTTTCTGCATGAAAGTTGGTTGTGATGTTATCCTCTTCATATTTTTTTGTTGTAAAATCCCAGTTTGTATTATTAATAGCAATAAAATTGGAAAATTACTGTCAAATGAATTTTGGATATAACGTGAAATCCAATTTGCAAAATCTTGTTTCTGGTTAAGGTGTAGCAATTATATGAGCTAAATCTAAATGCAGATGAGGGAGATGGGACTGTCGTGAGGCGGCGAGGTCGGCCGAGGAAAGTAAGGAACCTCGAGGGAAAGAAACTGTTTCACGGCGAAGGTTCCAGCGGAGAAGATTCCATTAGCGTCACTGAACAGATCAGTCAGGACGAGGACGAAGAAGAGGAGCAGCAGCCTCTCGTTCATTCACTCAAGACTTCTGCTTCTAAGCTTAGAGCTCTAAGAATCTCTCAGCAGCAGGAAGCAAGAGCTCAGCCTGGAACTTCTTCATCTGCAGGTAACTAATTCCCTTCATGTATTATATTCCTCTGTTTTTATAAAAGGGTTTTTTACATACCACCCAAAATTTTATTTTATTTTTAAATAGGAGTGGGCAGTTATATTTAAAGTTTAGGGCAATTTGTGGTTGGTTGAAATGTGGACTTTTATTTAGGTGGCCAACTATCCCATATGTTTAAAATTTAGTGGTTGGTACGTAAAAACCCCTGCCGAAAAATATTTACAATTGTTATATGAAAGGAAAAAAAAGAGGAAGATTTGTGTACTTACCGTGCAATTTATATGTATTTACATGTCCAACATCTAAAATTCAATTTTTACATATATATACGATCTTGTCTATGCATGAAAAGTGTATTTAAATGTAAAAATTAAAAGGTGTTACACGTAAATACATAGAAATTGAACGGTACTTATGTAAATGCTCCTCCCTAAAGGAAGATCAAATTTACTAATTTGAAAAGTATCTTTTTTTCTATTTTAAAATAGGGAATTTTACATACATACCCCACAATTTCTATGCATTTACATATCTAACACGTAGAGTTTGATATTTTTGCTTATAAGACATTGGTAATAAAAACGATGAAAATGTTATTTTTGATGTGATGTCAAATACATGAACGGTATGTATGTAAATATGTAAAGTTGAGTTGTTAGAGATATGTAAATAGATAAGAATTTTGTGATATGCATGTAAATGCCCTTTGTTATGTTTGTAACAGCGCTAATTTCTTGCTATTTCCACCAGGGAGGAATGGATAGTCATTTCGTAGGAAAGAAACTGGAAGCACAATTTTCAAAGCATATCGAAGTATGAGAAAATAGTTACCGTTTAAGGCTGTAAATATAATTAATTACAGTTTGTAATTTAAAACAACGTCCGTGGCATTTTGGACTTTTATTTTTGTTTTATTTTGTTTTGTTTTGCTTTTTTTTTTATTTAACATAAAACAAAAGTATGTACGGTAACCCTTAACGATTTTTCAACTTCTATATATATTTATATATATATATATATATATAATAAAACAAGCAAATACAATTATCCCCTCCATCTCCGCCGCCATCTCTCTAATGGCATGTCTTATGTGATGAAGTATTTGGATGTTGTAAATATAAAAAGTAATATTTAAGTGGTAAATATATAAGAGGTGGAATCAAGCAAAATTATCAAATTTTCAATTTTTTTTAAAAAGTATTAAATTTAATTATTTATATAGAATAATTTTAAATTTTAGGAGAGGAATCGATCATGTTGAACTGAACGTAATCTTATTACACCTTTAGATGCGTTAGGAATTAAGGGTCTGTCTGGGGCAATTCTTGATTATTTATAATCTGCTGATAAACAGATTATTCTGATAATATGGTAATCTGTAGATTATCAGAACAAATTAGTTTGTTGTTTGAACAACTTATTCAGAACATTTTACTGGAGGCTGTTGTTGGATAAATGATTATTTTGCCCCCGGTTGTTACCCTAATACTAACAATAGCAATCTACAATTGATTGATCTATGCAAAAGTTTAATGTTGACAATCTCTACTTTGATGTCATAATCTATTTATTATTATTAGTAATATATTTTTGGGTTATTTAGATGTGAAAACATATTCTAATGTTCTGATATTTTCTACATATTTTATACTTGTTTTGATCATTACCTGTTTCTTTATTACAATTTCTCTACATTACATTCTTCTAAGTTTTAATTTCTTCCTCCCCGACACAATTAATAATAAAAAAAATATTCTTTGTAATTCCACAGCATTCTCCATTGAAAGAGATAGAAGACTTGCGTCCTCCAATGGAAGAAGCTTGATTGACGAGAGTCATGTTAACAAACAGCCTATGTTCTGTCTTCCTGCTTCTCTCTGGAGTTCGCAGGAGGGATTCAACGATTCCCAAAATAGCGCGCAGCTGGACTAGTACCGCCGCCTATATCACCAATAACCGCATCCACGAATGCCGTTTAGGAAAGGGAGAAGAAGAAGAGGGAGAGAGGGAGAGGGGAAAGAGAAAGTTTGTCTATGGGAGACGAGCTAAAGGAAAAGGCATACATTACGCAGAGCTAGGGCATGAGACAGGAGAGCGGGGGGTGCACGATATTGAGAGCGGAGAACAGAGGAGCTTGATCGCAAAGCTAGGGCAGGAGACAGGATCGAGGGGCTGCTCCGTAATAAGCTATGCCTAAATGCGGAATGCGGGCCTCTCCCAGCGGAGAAACATCCACCAGATTGTAACATAAACCCTTGCACGCGATCCCCAACTGTCGGCCCCAACGCATCAACCAAACTCCTTCACGGAGTTGCGAAAATGCCAAGCGCAGTAATAAGCTGCGCCAAACGGACCCTAAGTGGTTTGTATTTAAATGCTTTTTATGATATAAAATTTGATAAAGCTGAAAAAAAAAAAAACACTGAAGTGCATCATTATGCATATGACTGTTCTATATGGTGCCCCCTGTTAGAAGTTTAGAATTGCTGCCGGTAGTTAAGCATGAGAAGCAATCAGTTTGTGAACTCAATGACTTGTTAGTTTGATATTGTCAACTAGGCAACTCGAAAACTCAACTGGTTAACTCAGTTGGAGTTCAACTCGTTGAGTCAACTCAGCTCGCCGCCTTAAGTGTACATTCTTGCAAAAAATTCTTGATTTTAAAAATGTTCAAAATGCCATCTCACCTCCGTATGCAACCAACATTAGAATTATGGGGTTTTGGATCACAATCTTATGAGGAATGCTTGCTACTAGGGTTGTTAACCGTCTGTTTTCGAGTCGAGCTGGTGTTGGCTCACAATTGGCTCGAAAAAATTTAGATCTAAAATTTTGGCTTATACCTTGGTTGTTCATTTCAATCTGATCTTGGTTTGAACCAAAATTCTAATCGATTTCGAACAATTAATGATCTTCGAGCTAAATTCTTTAAATTCATACTCTAGCATTACTATGGTTATTAACGACTTTATTTTAAATTGAGCTGGGAATGGCTCGATTCGTAATTTAGATCCCATCTCAAGCCCTACCTAAAAGCCCTTCACCAAATGGGACATCACTATCCGATAAGGAACGGCTACAAATACTTCTAGTGTTCCCCGTCTGCCGCTTGAAAATACAAATTCAAATTCGCGCGATGGCGGAATCCAAGTTTTTTTGAGGGCGAACTCTGAGGCGATATGGGATCGCTAGAATCCTCTGGCGAAGCAACGTTAGGGTTCAAGGAGATCAGGATTGCAGCGGAGAGCCTCAGCAGATCTGATATGTTCCATCTTGTTAAGGAGCTCCTAGGGTTCATCCTCTATACGCACCATCAGATACCCGCGTAATCCCTCCCTCCCTTCGCGATAACTTAAAAACTCCCATCCTCATTTTCGTCTTGCTC
>JXCR01115689.1:25139-40069 GCA_002079205.1 Phalaenopsis hybrid cultivar | reverse complement strand
TGTGTGTGTGTGTGTGTGTGTGTGTGTGTGTGTGTGTGTGTGTGTGTGTGTGTGTGTGTGTGTGTGTGTGTGTGTGTGTGTGTGTGTGTGTGTGTGTGTGTGTGTGTGTGTGTGTGTGTGTGTGTGTGTGATTTGATTCTAATATTTCGAAACTCAACCTACAGGCTCTTGTTAAACAACAAAAAGGCTTTTGGGATCTTCCAAGAATGCAACAGAAATAATATAGTAGCCCTCTTGCATGGGTGTTGGTGCATGCTTTAATTGAGGAGGAAATTGAGAAAAAGCGCACTAATGAACAAAATTCAGATCCATTAAGTCGAAGGAATTCTTGTTTGATGCATGGAAAGCCTCACCAATCATGTAAAAAAGAAATTTCCATAAAGTGTACGAAATGCATGCAATGCATAAGAAAGCTGTTTGTGGTCAGCTTTGTCGAATAATTATCTTGAAACAACCACTTGATTAGGGCTGCCAGACGATAAGCTCTTATTTAGCTCATTAAATTGCTCCTTTTTGATTCGTTCATTAAACAAATGAGCGGAACACAAATAATTTTTTTAGCTCAATTTATAAACAAGCCGAACATGGGCAAATGGGTCGTGTTCTGCTCATTTTGGCTTAAATCATTTAAACAATAAATAGATAATATGTAAAAGTTAAAATAATATTTTTATATGATATAAAAAATTTAGTTTGTATAAATATAACAAATAAAATTTGGGTATTAGACATGTAAGTACATATGAATTGGGTGACATGTATGTAAATGCTCCTAGAAATTTTATAAATCCTACATCGATTATATGTTTATCTTTATTTAGGTGTTAGATATGTAAATACATAAGAATTGGGTGGTATATATTTAAATGCCCATTGAAAATTCCCAAATCCTGCCCCACGGTGCGGCCATATCAGTGTAAATACATGAGAATTGAGTGGTATGTTTGAAAATGTCCCTGATTTCCCTGCCTTGCCCGACAGTGTAAATACAGGATAATTGGCTGGTATGTAAATAACTGCCCCTGAATTTTTTTCCGTCCGCCCGCAGTCCTGCCTTCCGAAATTTTGGTTTTTTTTCAGCTCTGCCATCTTAATTTAATCCCACATCAAAAATGACTCATTTTGTAGTGCTGGTTAACTGTTAAAATGGAGTATGCTTTGAAAACTATGGTGTGCTGTTGTAAAACAAAGCCTGATGGTTTTATTGAGCCAAACACAAGCCTACATCGAGCTTATTTCAAACATATCGAGCCGAACAAAAATAATTTATTCACAAGTTATTTCAAACAATTTGGGCCCAAAAAAATAATCGACAAACAAACAAATTTTGCTCGCTTATGTTCAACTCATTTACATCCCTAGTTTTGATGGGACTCCATGAGGACAAATTAGAGCTGCCGAAGCTCAAGTCCCTCGCCCTTGCAATGGCTAGGGAAAGTTTTGAAGGAATGGAAAGATCATGGCTGTTGACAATGGTAATGCAAATGAGATGACATGATTTCCAGTGTTCAATTTGAATATGCATTTTGTTTAGAAAAAAAAAAAAAAACTACAAGTAGAAGCTTGTAAATAAACTCATACCATACTTTTTATCATTTTAAAAAAATCCATATATCAAGAAACTGACAAAAAGCACGTCAAAAGTGAGCCATTGGCTATCTAAAAAATGGTTTCTGAAATAAATGAATATAATCAAAGAATTTTATTCGTTTTAATATAACACTTCAAAACAAAACGCAATTCAAATTTTAAAGATAATAATCTTTCCAGGCGGATTCAACTCTTAAAGCGACATGATGGAGCAAATTTAAAATGAATGCTTTGAAAAACATATAGAAAATATCCTGTTTGCGATCACTTTCTGTATTCTATTTTTGGCTTTGCTTTTAGTACATTTTATTTTTGTTTTGTTTTATGTTTTTTTGTTTTTAGAAAACACGTTGGTACTATTATTATCAATATATTTTTAAAAACAAAAAAAAATATAAAAATTGTTTGGTTTGGTATATTTTATTTTATTTTTAAAGAAAAAATTATACTTTCTGTAAAATGGTTGGGTCCACGTGCGCTCCAGTATTAAGCTCTGTCGCCCATGGTATATACGATGTGTTCCTTGCTCCACCCAGCACGAAGAATTATCTGACGGCAGGCAAGGGCAGGTGGCGGGCAAACAGTGGCTAGAAGGGGATGATGGCGGTGCGTGGCGGCAAAGACCGGCGGCAGTTGGTGTGGGCCGGCACCAAGCGGCCGCAGCGACCGCGATCGCGGGCAAAAGTCGACGACCGGAGTGCTACGGCAGGCAGCAGGCGGCATGCTGCGGATGGCAGCATTTGGCAGCAGGCGTGCTGCAGCAATGCTCCGAAAAACATGTTTTTAAAATAGCAAAAACACAATTTCTGTATTGTTTATGTTTTGAAAACAAATCTTATGTGTTTTAAAAACAAAATTAAAAAAAAAACAAAAAATGAATAAACAAACACTATTACTATGTTTTTTTTTTTTTGTTTTCAAAAAAAAAATAATAATAAATAAAGTGATTCCAAATAGGGCCTTAGCTAACACCTATGCGTCCTGTTGTTGAATGTGAACCAATGGCTGTTCTGTAACAAAACAACACCATGCAGGTTCCACTATACAATAATAACAGCAATACATATATTATGTCTCTTCATGGTAAATATCTAGAAAAAGGTGTCCGTAATAAAATGCTGAGCACTAGCAAACTAAGAAAACTTCAGCTAAGAATTCTTACATTTGGCTGAGGGAAAAAATTTGTTCTTTCAACTTTGCAGATGTATTCAGCATCTGCATATTTAATGAAATTCAAAGCCCTGAGAACATAAGAGCTATATATTTATCATGTGAAGGATTCATACGGATAAACAACGCTAAAAAAAATTAAGAGCAAATAATAAAGCAAGCTTATCATATATTTTTCTCTCCAAGTGATCTTCTAAGGCTAAGATTTTCTTTAGTTCAATGCTTGGGAATTAGCTTAACAATTATTGAATCAATCATAAAAATTAAAAAAAGAGGACTTCAATAACATGATCATTGACAGGCTGAAACGGAGTATGCAAGTATAAGTTTTGCTCAAATAATATAATATGAGCAAGATATCATTACCTCGTGGACGACAAGAAAATCTTAGAATAAACTAAGAACCAATACATATGAAACCTAATTTCCATTCAACAATTTTAACACACAAGTTAATATAAAGTCAAATCCTAACTAACGGTCTTCTCTGTCTTCTTTCACGCCATTGGCAGTCTACCTACGTCCCTCCACTGGTACTATTAGTTGTAGGGTCACTAACCATTAGCTCATCACAATTATTGCTCGCAAGCATCTGCTTGCTTCTGTACAGCTTCAATTTTACACTATCTTTTTAGCATATGTATGGTTGTAAGTGGATTTTTCATTTCATGGTTTTTAAAAGATTATTGTAAGTACGATGGAACTCATGGCATAAGCTCTCTTGTTTTTTTATTTAACCTCTCCTTGCTTTGAAAGAGTTTTAATTTGTCACATCGCCCAACAACAGCATCAACATAATAGTTGAAAAATAATAAAGAAATGCTGGTACCAGACTAATATAGATAAAAGTTATAAATTAACCTTATGTACGTAGATTTTTTAGGTAAATATACGGTTGTAAAATTTTATGGTTATCATGTTGCTATGGAAGTAGCAAGTGCAATTTCTTGTCAAGGCCTATAACAATAAATCTGTTAGCTGCAGTAAATAATCATCGATCATTATTCTTAATTAGTCACCATTAGTATGGCAACAGTTTAGAACCTTCTCCAATGCTGAAAAATAGTATAGGTCAAAGCCTACAGGCAGGCTCTATCATCACGACATAAAAATATGGAAAACATTGCATCGAGAAGATTTCATACCTGAGTAGAAATTTACAAACAAGTTAATAGGCCTATAGTCTGAGGAGTGTAATTGGAATTTTGTCAACCGCAAAGCAGTCTCATCCTAGAGAAATAACACAGAAGATCTTTAACAATAATCACTTGATGGAAAGCAGTTGCTGCATGTAAATAATACTATTCCCTGGCTTTTTTTTCCGTTGAATCTGATGCCCTAATTTTACATCAGCAAAGAAAATGGAAGTTTAACAGCTAGATGCCAATCGTTTTTTTTTTAATTGAATAAAAATATTTATAATGGATAGTTCTGCAAGAACCTCAAACATGATTTGGTAATGAACTACGTAAATAATTGGCAATTTTTGCTTGTGATCGTAGAAAAGTAGAATCACTTGTTTCAGACTTCTGCAGAAACTATCCATCGCCAATATAATCCATTAACATTCATTTAGTTGAACAAGCAGAACAAATAACTTCTGGTTAAGATGAAAGGTGGCAAGCCAAACCTGAAGTAAAATGATAACATCAGAAAACAGGTCACCCATTGGAAGAAGTTGTTTCACGACAGCAGTGCTTATATTGAAAGGAAGGTTGGACACAACCTGACAATTGCAAGTAAATTGCTTATCGCAACTCATTTGTAACCTTCAAGTCGTTCATTAAATAAATAAACAAGTATTGGTTCATCCAAATTTCACAATATTCTAGAATAGAAATAATATTTATGTGAGGAACGAAGAAAAGAATCACCTGCGAAAGCTAAATCCTCTTATTTTGATGAAAAACGATACCAAAAAGTTCTTCAGAGCCTTAAAAAAAAATTAGTTCTACCCTCCACATAGACAAAAAAAATTATTCATATTGGGCAAACTTATTAAGTCATTCAAGCCAAACTGAAAATGGCCTTGGAGTAAAGATGGCGTCCAGTAACTTACTTAATCATCCAAGCAAAACAGAAAATAGGCGTGGAGAAAAGAGACCAAATTTGTAAGTTCGTCTTTAAATTTGGACACAACTCACTCAACTCAGCTGCAAATATTTATCAGAACAAGGGTAACATATCCTTATGATATATACTCTAGCAAGAATTCATGCAGAAAAGCAAAATATATTAAAAACATAACAAGGCACAAAAAATAGTGATTTCTTTTAATAAGGAGAGTCAATGCATTTCATACTAAACAAAATGAACACGGTTAATCAAAACGAACGCGGTTAATTAAAACGAATATGGATAAGCACTTCTTAACCTTTTTGGAAAAGCATAATAGACACAGTAATTACTTATGTTATAAACTAATGCAAAAACAGTCAAGTTAGATATTAAAAACATAACAAGGCACAAAAAATAGTGATTTCTAAAGTAGATGCATAAAAATGAAACTTTGGATCCAAATGAGGTACTTAAAAGCTTTGAAGAATTATAGATGATATTGGAGAAATTTGATTAACAGATATTTTTATAAAATTTCAAAAATTAAGAGTATTTCGGATAATTGGAGAAAAAATATTTTGAAGCTAAAGTTTAAAAATAAAATAAATTTCTAAGATTATGCAAACTATACGAGAATCAAATTTAAGAGTCAAACAATAAAGTAATAAAAGAAAAAAAAATAAAACATGAAATAATTATGCCAAAATTAGAGTATCAATTTAATTTATATCAGGAATGTCTAACTTGACTGTTTGTCCCAAAATAGACCCCCCATAGCCAATTTTGTGATAGAATATTACATTTCTCCAATTCAGACCCTCTCTTATTCAAAACTCATCAAGAATAATCCGTCATACAACAATTGTGACAAATTTATCTCAATTTAGTCCCTTGACTACAATATTGGTCCTAATTTAGTCCCAGAGGGACCATATCAACTTCAAGAGAACAGATTGGAGAAATGTGATACTCGGGCAATTTTGAGATTTAATCCAAACATAGTATAAAAAAGGAATCTTCATGTATTTGCTTATCTTAAAATGACATGATTATTACCATAATAGATCTGTGCTCATTATGAAAATAAAGCATGCATTTAAGATGTTAAATTCATTTAAAAAATGTATAATGGAATATTAATTATATTAGTAATAAATGTGAAATGACCAAAGAGATTCAATCATGATAGGTTAATATCAAGGGTTGACATTAAGTCCAATACATTTTGGCATTAGATTATGGTGAGGCAAAAGAAAATTATTGTGATAAACATTGGCGTTTTTTTTTTTTAAAGATAATATGCTCAAGTTGTACAGCAAACACTCATAATATGATATGAGATTCTAGTAGTGTGATATTATCAATTATCATCAAAGTAACTTGAGATGAAGTGATACCTAAATATGATGGTTAGTGGAACATTGTATGAGAACATAACTTCTATAGTCAAGATTTGGTGATTACAAATTGAGAAATGTCTTGACTGTAGTAAATAACCAGAAAATATCATATAGACATAAATTAAAATCTATAAAATTGCATTTAGCAAGTCATAGGCTATCGATCTTAGTTTCAAGCAATGAAAAAATCATTGATAGAGTTGAGCATGACAGAATGAAAACATTAAGATAGATATGTTAAAAAAATATAAATGATAAATTAAAAACTGTTATGATAGAGAAATGGTGGAATTAATATCTAATAAAGTTAAGCTGATGAAAATAGATTTAGTTACATGATTATTGATCGGTGAGTAAGAAGGAAACATGTGCATGTCAAAAATATGTTGAGAATATTAAAAATATGTATGATACAGCATTAACCAATATCAACAGTACTTGATGCCAAAAAATTCCCAATCATTGTGGATTTACATCAAAGATCGGCATCAAGTTTAAAACAATTTTGTATTGGTTATGGAGATCTTAACAAAGAATATTGTAGTGAGAAGCCTCAGTATATGCTTTCCTGCATATGAAGTTCTAATCAGAAAGACTACCACTATACTATGTAGAAATTTAGAATATTGATAAGATAAAGAACATAGATTAAATGATATAATATTTTAGTTGAATTGATATTATCAATTGTCATTCAATATAAATTAAAATCCAAGTAATAAATTAATGTGATCATTACAAAAGAATAAGCATATCATTTTAGCAAAAAACTTTTGGAGTTAATGTTTGGTGGATAAAGTAAAAAAAAGCCTTGGGCATGCCATATAACAGGAAAATATCATGGGGAGTTCACAGAAAAACTTTATAAGACATCAATTAGGCCAAGTATGTTCTATAGATCTAGGTTTTGAGCATCGAAGAAGTCCTTAGTGGATGATTTGATCATGGAAAAAATGAAAACATCAAAATGAATGTGTGAAAAGACTAAGAAGGATGGATTAAAAAAAATATCTACTAAAAATGTGATGAGAGTATAATTATTGAAAAAGAAGGTAAAGGAAAATAAATTGAAATGATTCGGACACATACAACAAAGGGTAAAGCATACAACAATAAGATAAGTTGATATGACTAATGTTAAAGGATTAGAAAAGAAATGATAGACTGAAAATAACATGAATGGAAATTAGAAAAAAAGATTCGCAGAAAATATATTCAACAACTCAAGAAATGCTAAACAAGAATGAATGAACATCAAGGGTTCATAAAGTCAATGAATAAGGCTTCCACCAAAGCAGGGACTAAGATAGTAGTATATGCAGAGGGTCTTACCTTTACATTGCAAAGGCCTTGTTTCATTGACTTGAACAAATAACTTTCAAGTCACGATGGAGGCAACAAACTACTAGTGCAAGCTTATCGACTTGCATAGCAAGGATATAAACTGTTAAGTATGGAAGTTAAGAAGGGTCCAGAGTGTTCTTAATAGCACAGTGAAATGCAATATTTAATTGAAGCAAAATACATTAAACAGTTACTGCAATCAGCAGCTCCAGAAAAGAACAAGTATGCTCACGAGCGGATATGCACCTATGCTACTGCAGATTGAAGCGCTAAAGACTACTTCAAGACTTCAATTATACAACTGTTGTTGACAATAAAGATGAAGCTGTTGCATGATTTAATAATTTTCTTCATTTTTAATTAATCCTTTTGCACCATGCTTTTACATCAGTTGATGTGCTGCTTATCTCAGTTTTAACTTGTTTTTCATAATCTTTTGTAGTTTTTATTTAAACTTCGGATAAAACTATCCGGATAACAATACAAACAAAGTCATTAAAATAGAATGTTCAGGTGAGTCGCAAATTTTTTAGTTCTCTATCATGCTTTCCGACCTATACAATATTTAAATTTCATTTTTTCTATTAGACGTAATGTTGCCCATCCACACTCTTATACTCTCTCAATCTTTCCCTTTCTCCCAATGGAATTATGTGTTTCTTATTTAAATTTATTCCCATTTATTTCTCTATTAATATGTTGTAGTTCTTTCTTAATATATTTGTTGTAACTTTGGTAAATTGTAATTGTAGGAATTATTCTTGCCCTAAAGTTTACTCTCTATATAATGAGAGGAGTTGTAATTTGAAGATTAAGGAATAAGAGAATTTTCTCTCTCATGGTTTCCTTCAAGGTATCAGACCATTCATTGTTTAAAATTTTTTATCGTTGGGTTTGATCGTGGTTGCCTTCCTTGCGTTCAAACGATTTGATCGTTGCTGCCTCCCCAGCATTTCTGTCATTAGGATCATTTGAACTCATGCGTTTCCTTCCCCTAGTTCGAATGACTCTGTCGCTGCCTCTACCTGATAGTCTCAGTTTCGCGAACGGATCGAATCATCTCAAGTTCGTCGATTGTGGAATGGTTGACTAGCTGATTAGGAAGCCCTGCATCCACACATTTACAACTCTTCTACCAGCATCCATTGTTGTATTTCCGGCATCCCTCAATTATCGGCCCTCCACTACCATCTTCTCTCTGGTGACTTCCCAGAGGCCCTCCATTGGAATCCTCCATCCAGCAACAACATTTCCTGCAAATCATCCCTCCAACGAGAAGCAGCCAGTCAGTTTTTTTTTCTAGCCTAAAACGTGCAAATGTTTGATGATAAAGTATGAATCTTATGGAATGATGATGTCTGACCCTACCTCGGAGGTTAGTTAATTCCGACTCAGATTCCAGAAATTTTGTCCAACTAGCCCCGAAACTCTCTACCTTTACCACAACCCATAAACCCAACGACCATAAACTTCTTTCAATGGTCTCAATTCGTGTTTATGTACATTTGTGGAAAAGTTAGATAGAAAAATCTCCTGGGAGAGGGCACAGAGCACAGTTCATGAGTTCATTGATCCTTAACATCACTCATGAAAGATCCAAGATCATATGATCATGCTTGGTTGATCCAACCCTATGACCATCGAAGTTGGAGAAAATTTCTAACTTTATAGGACATCACAGAAGATTTGAGCAGCTCATAATACTTATTCTAGAACAGAAAATAATGTATAATTGTTTTAGATTGAAACAACATCGCAAAAGCTTCGAGAAGGAGAGTTAAGTGTTACTCAATACTTTAACACACTATCCAATTACTGGTTACAATTAGATATGTATGATAAATATGTATAAAAGTGTCCATAAGGTGCCAATTTGTATAAAACAATAATGGAGAAGAAGAAGATGATCAAGTTCTTATTGGGTCTAAATAAGACCTTAGGTGAGGTAAGAGGATGAATCATGAGGATGAAGCCTCTCCCTACCACTAGGGAAGCTTTTGCTGAAGTCCAAAGAGAAGAAAACAAGAAGCAGCTCATGATGGCAGGTAGTGTGGATTCATCTAGCACTAAAAGCTTTACTTTGCATTCGCACAACTCTTATAACAAGTTAAAGAAAAAGAATACTTCTCCCTAGCGTGAACATTGCAAGAAACCTGATCACATAAGGAAGAAGTGTTGGAAACTACATGAAAAATCTACAGATTGGAAATCAAGGTAATAAAGAAAGTCCAAGACCGTAAGACCTATGCTACTACGACTTTTGAAGTGCCAGCTAAACCTACTCTTTTCACTAAGGAATAACTGGAGGTGTTGAAGAAATTTTACGATTGTATGGGATGGTAAGCTTTGTTTATTTGCCCCTGACCAATATTATTCTGTCAGCACAGCGGTTGGTGAACTAATTATCACAATTATCTGGGGTGGTAGAAAATAATCGATACGCGCAGGTACATGTCGATCAACTTTTTCGATAGGTTATGAAAATATGAATAATAAAATCATTTTTTTGAGATTTAATTTAAGTATAAAAGATATATAGTTTGAGTTTTAAAAGTAGTATGTTTTAATTTTAAAAAAATGAGACCGAACGGATTATATAGTTTGGGTTTTGAAAGTAGTATGTTTTAATTTTCGAAAAAAATGAGACCGAATGGATCTCAGTATTCCAATAATTTGCATAATCGTGCTTGACACCCTGAATACTACACATTCCAAGAGAAAAGTGTAGACCCCGATAATAGGCCCAATCCTGCAACCTAAGAGATTTGTGACATCCATTTGGTCTGCGAACCTTTTATATATGACCGACAAATTCTACTATTTAATACAAATATTAAATAGGGTTTATTTTACATGGGTTCCAAATTCCCTATAGAGGCAAGCCCCTATAATTAATTACATCCCAAATGACGGGAGTCACTTGAAAAAACTCTCGATAATGATCAATGGTTCTAGTCTTCAAGAATTCAAGGTTTAAGTTTTCACGGTAGGACGTGGAAAAAGGCAAGTGAGAGTGGCTCAAATTGGAACAGTTATTTCAGGAGTCCAAATAAAAGAAAAGGTAGGGGATGTCATAAATTCTGAGGAGAATCCCCAGTGACTTCCTAAACTATCCTACTGTGTGGCTGCATTTTTAAAGATGATGTTATTTGAATGTTCAATCCTGCCAATTTTATTATTTGGGACTTACATTTGTATAATACCCGATTATGCAAATAGCCCGCAGAAAAGGAGGGTTTACGTCGTACCACACAACAACCTCGGAACCTAAAGCGAGTTAGGACTTATGCTGCATCGTACCACACAACAACCTCGGAACCTAAAGCGAGTTAGGACTTATGCTGCACAACATGATTGCGCAGGGGCCTAAAAAGGGAGTGTGAGGATTTACGTCGCGCTAGGCAGGCTACCTCGAAGTCCTATGTGTTATTATTATACTAGGAAGGGATAATGCTGAAGAAGATCTTCTTGCTGCTCGCTCCAAGCTCCTCGTCCTGCTGCCCACAAAGTTGGTTCCAAGCTCCTGTCGTCGCGATGGCTCCAGGGCTTAAGTGTTTGAGATTGGTGATTTGTGCTTCACAGTTTTGGTGTCAGTGTTTGATTTTGTTTTGTTTCAGTTCTGGTTTCAGTACCGGTTTTGCATACAGCATAATCAAATTGCAGGTAAATAAAAATGTACTTGAAAGGTAAACTGCAGTAAAGTAAAATGCTGTAGATAAACTGTAAAAGCGTACCTGGGCATCTGCTACTGTTGTGTTATTAATGTTGCGAGCATAGCATGATTTGCAGGAGATTTAAATAAACTTGCAAGTAAACTAAACAAGACAAGAAAACTCAGCACAAAAGTCAGAAAAACGAGTCGTATAAATCACAAGCAAACGAAACACTTAGCCACATATGAAAGATCAGGACTGGGTATAAGACGTTGGTGAAAGTGGGGGCTCAGAGCTGGGCTGTGTGTTTCCCGACCTTGAGTAAGAGTTGTCAACTCGACAATCTACAGGAGGTAGTTTTTAACCTCAATCCAAGTGACTAGCCGTGGACCTTTATAAATTTTCATAAGCAGATTTTTATGCAAAAGTTATCATTTAAGTTTTTCTTTATGAAGAGTTCTTTTAATCATGCAAAAGAAATTTTTATTTTATTTTTATAAATATTTTGTAAAGTCGTACAGTCCACAGATTAGTCACTCTAATCGTGCTAGAACTACTGACAACCTAAGAGTGTCGGGGCAACAATCCCACCAAGGGTCGGCGAATAGCATCCTCGATCTTTTCCTCTCCCTTATTGAAGATCCTTGAGGTAGGAGATACTATTCTAATAATTTTCCTTCGTATCCTCGTTTAAGCACGCATAAGCAATGTCGTCATCGCCCTCGCCACTTAGACCCTAGACTCATCCTAGTCCGATGATCCATATGTGGCGTTAAGGAGGATTTGAGTGTAATACCCAAACTCAAATCCCGATACACTGGGTTTTATTGTAGGTTAAGTCATTGAGAGAATTTCACTGTTGATTTAATTAAGGAAGCATGGGTCACGTCTCGGTGCATCGTGTCTAGTGTCTTAGTCAGTTTGTGAATTAATGTCAAGTGTCTAATTTCATTGTGCATTCGAGGATTAGATGAATCAACGTTCACTTAAGGTGTGTGCTTATCAGTTTGTGAATTAATGTCAAGTGTCTAATTTCATTGTGCATTCGAGGATTAGATGAATTAACGTTCACTTAAGGTGTGTGCTTAAGCTCTAGAAAGCCTACACTAAGGATTAGGTGGATGGGCTCTCACCTAGGGTGTGCACCTAAAGTCTGGGAGGTCTACACTGATGACTAGGTGGATGAACTCTCACCTAGGGTGTGCTAAAAAAAAACTAGGAAGCCCATGTTGAGGATTAGGTGGATGGACTCTCACCTAGGGTGTGTATTTAAGCTCTAGGAAGCCTACACTGAAGATTAGGTGGATGGGCTCTCACCTAGGATGTGCACCTAAAGTTCTAGGAAACCTACATTTAGGATTAGGTGGATGGACTCTCACCTATGGTGTGCATCTAAAGTTCTAGGAAACCTACACTTTAGGACTAGGTGAATGGGCTCTCACCTAAGGTGTGCTCCTAAAAATCTAGAAGCTTATGTTTTAACTTGTGTTTAAAGTGATTTAAGGCATTTGACCCTCAAATAAGTGTTTTCCAACTAATTAAATCAGAAGTTCCCATTTTTTTGACTTAACCATTTGAAAATAAGTAAAACAAAATAAAGATGAGGCAGACCCACTTCCAAAACTAGTAAAGTAAAGGGGGAAAACAACGAGTGGATCCACCTAAAAACGTTTAAATAATAATCAATTGAAATCCAAAACAGTGGGCAAAAAGGGGTCTGTAAAACCAATTCTAAACCACATATAAATCAACACTAAAAGGCTGCCAAAATAATATGTTGATTGCCTCAAAATTAGCCCACCAAATGCCCCAAACAACATGTGATTTGTGTCCCAAATAATACCATGTAAGCCCATACAACACCTACAATTCTAACAACACACCAAACATCTCTCACAACACTCCAAAAGCTTTCACATCACTTATATGACCCCGAACAGCAACTACAACACCCAAACAGTTTCTATATGAATTCGAACATCAACTTCATGGGTATAAGCAACAACTACAACACCCAAACAGCCATCTTAAGCTTCCTACAGGTCTAAACAGCAATTCTAAACGTCCGAGCAGCACTAAACGGCCAACATAAGCTTCCTAAGGGTCTAAACAGCAATTCTAAACATCCGGGCAGCACCAAACGGCCATCCTAAGCTCCCAATCAGCCTTTAATTAGCAGTGGACAGCAGCCTTGTATCTCGGACAGCTCCCAAACAACAAATTCAAAACCCAAGCAGCGCTCCCAAAATTTTTCTAAGGCTCCAGCAGCATTCTTAAGGCTCCAGCAGCGATTGGCAACCTCAAATAACACCTTAACATTAATTTAAACACTTGTAAACTACTTCAAGCGACTTAAACTATAATTTCAGCACCCAAACACGACATGTGAAATCATCCAAATGACGACAATTAAGGCTTTCAAAAAGAATCACAAATGTTCCCAAAATATCTACGTTAATCGCTACACATGTGTTTGCATATCAAAACCCAATTTCAGTGAAATGCAATTAAAGGGACTTTGCATGCACATCGCTCAATCCCTACATATTCACAAACCCATCACTCAATTTTTTTTTTGTTTACATACCTACTACCTTGACTATGCATGAGAAAATACATATCGTATTTAAAGGTTGGAATAGTAGTAAGTTTTATGTGATACAAGAAAAAAAAAAAAAAAACTCGGATGCCATAAACATAATGAATGAAGTTGAGGTGTTAGATATGTAAACAAGTAGGAGATAAGTGGCATGTATGTAAAAATTTAAGTTTGAATGTTGGATACGTAAATATGTAAGGATTGAATGTTACAAAATTGAAAATTCTTTTCTTGGNTAAGTGGCATGTATGTAAAAATTTAAGTTTGAATGTTGGATACATAAATATGTAAGGATTGAGTGTTACAAAATTGAAAATTCATTTCTTGGATCTTAACATAATCATGAAGCTTTCACAACAAAAATCAAAATCAGAGCTCAAATCTAAATAATAAAGAGCAATATCAATGGATAAAGGAAGCTCATAAAACCAAGCAAAAGCAATTAGGATAAAGCTAATGGTGATGACGAATTTAATCTGTAAGGAATGTGTAAAAAGCGAACAAATTATTAGATTCAGGATAAAATTTATATAAAGGGCGCAAACCTGAGACTGCAGTAGAGGATGCAGAAAAAAAATTATGGCGACTGTGAGGGTGCTTCGGTGCAGAGAGGGAAGCGAGCGGAGCTTCGATTNGCGAACAAATTATTAGATTCAGGATAAAATTTATATAAAGGGCGCAAACCTGAGACTGCAGTAGAGGATGCAAAAAAAAAATTATGGCGACTGTGAGGGTGCTTCAGTGCAGAGAGGGAAGCGAGCGGACCTTCGATCGTTTGGGGGAGTCGAGCAAGGCCTCTGGGGCTCCGATCGATGGAGGAAGAAACGCGCAGGAATTTTGATCGGGAGAAAGAGGCGAAAGACTCGGTCTGTTCGGCGGCAGGAGACGTCTGAGATCGTCAAATTTGGAATCGAGCACGCAGGGAAGAAGCAAGCAGGTGAAGGTGTCGAGCGGTGTCTGCGGCTTCTTCGATGTGGGAGACGGGATCGAGCAGGGAGAGTGAGGGATCAGGATCGAGAAGGGAGCGAGTGCGGGAGACGAGCAGGAGCGAGTGCGGGAGACGAACAGGAACGAGCGGTGATTTCGTTCGCTGCCGAGGAAGGAGATGAGCGGGAG